>SRHC01003032.1:166859-377577 GCA_004794325.1 Pomacea maculata
GTCTGATTTTTTATATCTCCACCACTGTCAGCCCTGCTATTTATTCTCCCTCCCCTCGAACATTCTAGCACAGACATTGTATTTCGTCGCAATAAAGACATTTTTGAACATCGCTACATTGTTGAACATCATTTGCTCCCTCGCGCAAAGACAAGACATTTTACTGTGAACATTGCTACATTGTTGAACATCATTTCCGCCCTCGCACAAAGACATTCTATCTTTTACATTGCTGCCGTGCTGAACATTCTGGAATATAGATGCAAATCTACAACCCAAAGACATTATACTTCGTACACTACTAGAGTGCTACAGTCGTGAAAGTAGCCAACATGTAGCCAAGCTACAGCTACTTTCTAAAATGTAGCTACGGCTACAAGCTACTTTTTTAAAATTTGTAGCCGGCTAAGCTACAAGCTACAAAATTTGTAGCCGGCTACAGTAGCTGTAGCTAGGCTACAGCTACTCCCCATCCCTGCTGGCAATGGGTAAATTTATACTTAGTCCTGTGGGGGTTCAGAGTACTTCTTCTTTGTATGGTAGTCCTCCATGCAGGGAATTGAACACAATGGCTTCTTGCACAGCTTGCACTCATACTTCGTCTTCTTGGTATGCCCCTTCTGTACTTGGCATCTGTACCTTGTTCTTTCAGCCGTTCATAGCAAACATGACATTGTTTTCTGCCTTTAAGGAAACCCAGAAAATGCCTGCCACTGTCATATAGACGAAGTTGTTCAGGTTGCTGGGGTACAGCAGCTCCTGTTAGTTTGCCATTTTTTGGAATGCTCACCAAATCTGTACCAACAGAAAGCACAAAATCTTCAAAAGGCATACCTGGCTTACCAATCATTTTTCTGACTTTTAAGTATAGACAGTGCGATTGCACCATGGTGAGTGACAGAAGATGAAATGCAAGCTTCTTCCACCACTTCATCGTTTTCCTATGAAAAGGATTGTATGAAATCATCTGATCGCTATGATCAACGCCACCCATGTACTTGTTGTACTCCATGATAGCTGTGGGCTTCTTCTTTTCTCCACGGAAAGTCGGTACAGTTCCCATCTGGGGCTTATGAATGGTGGAAATGACAGAGACTTCCTTCTTGTCCCTCCACCGGAGTACCATCAGGTTCTTGTGGCGCCTAAAGTCCGCTTCACCGATGTCCAACTTCTTTTGCATGAATTCCTTTGGCAGGCCCACTCTGTTGCACATCACTGTTCCTGTGAAGCCGGTGTTGCAGGAGGCCAGGTACTCAGCAAGGGCTACACTCGTATAATATCTGTCTGTGTACACGCAGTAGCCGAGGGACTTCAGGGGCTCCAGAAGGCGTTGAACAACATATCGTAGGGTCTGTTGCTCAGGCCAGGCAAGTTCGGAGGACCCCTTCAATTTTCGTCAATGGGGTCCCAGGGACCCCTTCAAATTTGGGAGAAGAACAGATACAAAATTGGGTAAGTGTAGTGTCCGACATCGTAGCCCAATCTATTGTTGTCGTCTGCTACAAGCTGAGAGTAACTTCCCTTGCACTGAGTTTTTCCCCTTACCGAGAAGAGTTCCATCCACCTATTTCCAAGATGTATACGGTGTGGTTAAAATCATCGTCTCAGAAACGGAAAGTGAGCACCCCAAGTACAGTGAGCATAAGCTCATCACAGATGCCTGCACAGACTTCCCAGCCTGCAAGAGTTCATCGGCCCCGAACGGGCCCGTTTCGGGCTGAGAAATGGGGCCGTTAAGGGAAGTTACACTCCCAGCCCTCCGTATTTTGGAAGCCTAAAGTGCATCGGCCCCTTGCACAGAAATCTCACCGTTTCTGACTAGACATTACAGTGCTTTGTGTGCCTGAAAGGCAATTGATCAAAGTATGTTGACTTGTTGATTTTCTTTTCACATTGTAAAGGGACCCCTTAGAGTTCGCTTGGGACCCCTTAGAAATCTGAAGAAGGGGTCCCTGGGACTTCAAAGAATTTAGCCTTAGCAGAAGCCCTGTCATACACATTTCCAGGAACATGTGTACCCTCCTGGGAAGGTGGGGCAACACTGTCTTCTGTTCCTGGGGAGGTAGCTTCCAAGTGTGTCACCTCACTGAGCAGAAATAAAAAGATGATGATTTATTTCATGTCTGCACAAGGATTTGCTTTTGTGCAACACACACACACACGCATTGTGCAATGATACATGCCATTGCATTCAATATGATACTGCACAGTAAGCAGTTGCACTATTATTCTAGATTGCAGCAGAGAAGCTGCCTGATCACAGCACACAATGAGTTTGCTACATATTCCAAACTTCTACAAATTTCTACAACAATCTCAGCTCTTCACAACTGATGATAAATTTTCATTCAGTTCAGTTTTTATTTGGACATTGACCTCTGGGTGCTGCCAGCATGACAATCAACCAGTTGCTGTCCTTCACCCCTACAAACAGTTTTACCACTTCCTAGACATTTTCTAGAGTTGTGATGTTTGATGTTACAGGCAGATTAGTTGTTCTTAATCCTATAATGTAATTCATATGATCCAAATGCCATTTTCATCATTTAACATTTTGCTAAAGTCTTCAGTGCATTTTTAGTCACAATATAGAAAGGTTTTGTGATATCTAAAATGCATACGCAACAACAGAGACACTGCCATTCCTCTGTGAGGACACTGAAGCACACGAGCCTGTCAACTGCTGCCACAGAGACTGTGCTCTGATCATAAAAAAAGAATTCAGATATTTTTACCAGATTTCTCAACAAATACCTTCATACATTAAGAATATCTATGTGCACAACAAGTTATTTTTAATTTTTTTTAGCACTGTAACATATGTTGGATATATTAATAACAGCAGTATACGCTAGTTTGTATTTATGTGCAAACCAGAAGAGAACATTTCCATTTCACATTAACTGATAGCAGGAGTTGTGTCCTCTCCTGGTTGCCACATCTTCTGATAAGTTTTCCAACAACAAAATGCACAGAATTAGTCATATGAAATTCATAACATGCAAAAAGTACAATTTCTATGTTAATTTTATGATGTTGGAAATTTAATATTCTAGCAACAATAACAACAAGAACAAATAGTGAATTACCTTGACTGAATTGTGTGCATTTTTATTTTAATTCTTTGTTCAATTATGGCTTTCAGTGCAGGCACGCCATAGCTGAAAAGTTCCTTGAAAGGAACACCCTCCAGGAGACCTGTCACAGCCAGCACTGGAGTGATCCTATTTTTTTGTATGGGAAATTATCCATACTTCCAGTGGCTTGGCCTGAAAACAAGAAGATAGTGCAACAACTGGTAAATCTCCAAACTTACATACAACCCAGTGATGTAAACTAGTTCATCACTAATAATACTGCAAAGTCACCATACAATTCATTAAGGGATGCAATTAGGAGTGTACAGTGATTAATCCATTATTGTAAAGCCAGCAGGTACAAAGGAGACTGCTGAACAGTATGAAGGAATTGCAGAGCAGAGGAACAGTTTTACAAAAGTTTTTGTTAGGATTTAACATTAGTAAGAGAAGACAAAGGTTAACTCAGTTTTATAAACTCTAGATACTTTAGGAGCCGATGGGCTCAGTGTTGTATGATATCCATACTTCTATTGCATCAGTAGCTGACGATGATAGACTAACAAGAGGAAAGTAACGCTGAGAGAGAGAGACTGAGGCAAAGGGGGAAAAATGGAGTTTGAAGATTCAAGAGGCTCACGCAGGAAGAAATGACCATCTGCTGGAAGACACTGGAGCGTGGGAAGAAAAAGGGTCTGTGAATTGCATTTTCATTGCAGGTACCGACGCCATGTCTTCCTATGATGAGTTCCCTGTTGGAGTCATCATCTCCCACTTTGGCATTTAGGTCTCCCATAATAATCTTTAAATCTCTTCTTGGTGTGCGGTCAAGCAGAGACTTAGAGAACTGTAGAAGTCTTCTTTTTCCTCTTCCTCTGCTGAATTTGTTGGGGCATACACTGGATGATGGCGATCTTCCTTCCTCTAGCGTGTAATCATGCTGACATGAGCCGTGGTGAGACTGGTTCCCAGGCCATCAGCACCTTTGTTGCCTTTGTTGACATCAGCAGTGCTACTCCCTGGGTGTGATCCTGGTCCAGGTCTGTGTGGCCAGAGTAAATAATGGTTTCTCCTTGTTGTGAGTTGTGATGAGTCTTGTGTTGTTACGTGTATGAATGACGTCTTGTGTCTGACGTCTTGTGTACGTCATTTGTTCCACGTCGCTTACAGCGAAGAAAAATGACGTCATATACAAGACAAAAGCAGTAGTTCTACAAATAACCGAGTGAGCGGGAACACACTACGGTCTTCTCCGCCATCTTTATGACTCTCTCAATGACATTCCTCTCAACTTGTGCCTCTTCGACTAGATTTTCCTACACATCTCTTCCTCATCGCCATCTGCGGGGACTCGTCGAGCGTTGTGTGTGTTGTGTAATACGCCGTGTATATGCAAGGTAAGTGTACGTTCGTACACTCCTGATGTTAGTCTAGTCTGGCCATTTTCCTTCCATTTGGTTTCGCATAACCCAAGAACCCTGATGTTGTATTTTCCCATTTCTCTTGCCACTTTCATAGAGGGTTCTTATATGTTCCAGGTCTCTATCCTGGTTCTTGCCTTGGTGGTCAAAAGATGAGTCGACGATCTGGCTTCCCTAAGGCTTTCACCAGCATACGTCATAAGCTCTTCTAGCGAGGAATCTTCCCGACCAGGCTCTTGTTGTGGTATTGTTACGGTTTCTATAACAGCTTTTGTTTTTACATGAGTGAGTTGCAAGCTCAAGGCAAGAAGACTGGCCATAAGGGGCCGTGAAAGAAGACCGAAAAGATGAGAATCAATTACAAGCAGAAACTCCCAATCCATCTTCAAGGAGAGAACTTTCTGCAAGCAGATCGCTTCGTGTATCTGGGGAGTATTGTCAACAAGGACGGTGGAGCGGATGATGACATTAAAATCAGCATCAGAAAGGAAAGGCATGCTTTCAACAGCCTACGCCTCATCTGGAAATCCCGAGCATTATCCTTCAGCAGTAAAACCCGCATCTTCAACACCAATGTGAAGGCACTCCTACTATATGGTTCTGAAACCAGGAGAGTGACAAACACCATCAACAACAAGCCCCAGACCTTTACCAACCGATGCATGCACCATATTCTGGGAATAAGATGGCCTGAAAAGACCTCCAACAGCAGCCCGTGGGAAAAAAACCCACAAGAATGTCACTAGCCAACAATCCTAACCCTGACACCCTTACCAGACAGGCATTTGCTGAAACCCTCACGGGGAGAGAAGAGTTGGGAGACCAAAAGTGTTTTGGAAAAGAACAGTAGATAACGAGGCAAACCTTTTTTCTACACATTTCTGCGATGATGAATAATGATGGCCTCTGTGATTGTTTTTCACTGTGTACTTAAAGAAAATGACTGTGTTGGTAACTCTGTCTTAAGCTGACTTCCTCGTATGTTCAACCAATCAAATGTCTGTGAGGTGGCCAAGACGTCAGAGTACACAGCATGTTCAACCAATAGATCGCCTGTGGTCTCGTCAGACAAGGAAGTGATGTCTTTGTACTTTATAAATGTCCACAGCGCACCACGTCTGGGCGTCTTCACGAGGAAGCTCTTGGGAAAAGATTATCTAAGCCAGTCTTGGAAATCGCATCTCGTGGTAAGTGTGCTGCTGCATCATCATCCTCATCATCATCATCCTCATCATCATCATCCATCATCCAACATCCATCCTCCATCCTCCATCCTCCATCATCATCAATGGAAGATGGAATTTAATGAGATTTTTTTTATGCCAACAATATAATTACTTTAAGCGCATTAATTTGTTGCACTATTAGCCAAATGTTTGCCTATTTAGAGCACAAAAGTATTTTCTTCACTAGTCTGAAATGTTTCTTATGAAACGATAAATTATATGAAACGCACATCAACACAGAGATGTACAATCACTGAAGTGTTGCTATATATGCTTCACCTCAGTCTCTCGCTTTTATATAAAATTCGCTTGTATGGGTAAGGTGGCTTGGATTCTCTTCTATATTTAGTTTTGCTATTTGGTATTTGATTGTGCTCGCAGTATGGTGATTGTTACTTATTCAAGATAGGTAGTCCTGTTAAAAAATCGGCACTGAAGCAAAGGTCAATATACAGACTCAATGTAATTTGTGCACTTGTCACGCTCATCATTACGGCCGAGGTAAGTCGCACTCTGAGATGACCAGTGATTGTAAATGAACGACAATGGAAGGTGAGGCACACTGAACAGATGCTATGTGCAGCCTTGTAATTACACGGAATCTTCGATAATCTTTGATAGGGGGCGCTACTCTGTGGCTTGACCCCGGCTCACTTTCGTCCTGTACGTTTTTGACTTGTTTTGGATGTCTACGGGAATTTCGCTTCCTTCAGCTCGTGCATGAATGGACTTAAGTGGGACTGTAATACGTCTGACTGTGTGGGCTATCGTATTCCTGTGTGTGTGTCCCTGTACGGGAGAATTTTTCTCTTGCCAAACCGCGACCATTACAAATGGCGATGTAACCGTTAGTTTTACACTCGTATGATCTAGAGAATGTATCAGAAACAGACTACATGTGAGGCCAACCAGGTCTCTCTGGCTGACAAAATCACCTTCCTTAAGTGAATGAGTGTCGCCCCTACCAGATCTATTCAATCCCAAACCAGAGCTGGATCAGTTACTATGACATTTGTATGGAAGACAATCTCGCAATGTTTGGTGCACTGGCCCCAGACAGAAATATCGTTACATTAATACAACTGTCGTGAGAGCAACACACTAACAGTCATTGTAAGCTGAGCTTCCTGCAGATACCTAATGTCAGTCATGTCAGACTGGCCTGATGTCAGTCATGTCAGACTGACCTGATGTCAGTCATGTCAGACTGGCCTGATGTCAGTCATGTCAGACTGGCCTGTATTGCACGAGAAGCTTGCTGTGACAGCTCAGCATCAAATCTTTCTGAAGCAGCTGCAGAGAGGTAATCAGAGTTATGTCCTCACTGCCAGGTGTAGAGCTAAAATCTAAATAACGGCTTAAATCCTCTCTGTCGGACAGACAGGGGTGGTGGTGGTCGTCGTCGTGGTGTGTGAACTGAAAGCACTGATGTGATCTTGGTCTATTCATATACAACGAGGTTTTAAAGAATAAGAAGAATATTAAATCAATACACTTCTCAAGTAATTTAATTAATGGTGTGATTGTTAATAAATAAATTTGTTTTTATGGGCATATCTTCGGCTATGTGAGAATTTTCTAAGTCTTATAGTCGCGAACTAAAACATGTACAGTACAGAGGATAGTAAGGTCAATAAGTGAGCCAACAATAAGTTCACTACTTTTTTTTTTATTCACTCTTCTCCAAAGTGCCTTGAACAACTCTTGGCTCTCAATGGATTGAACCTTTTGTCTGAACGGCCTGTAGCAGTAATGAGAGCCGCTCGCCACTTGTCTCGCTCTGTCGATGTACCTGCCCGCGGAAGCGAACCCCAAAAAATAAAACTTACCCCGCAAAATTTTGATACTCGCACAGTTGCATTCTACCAAGCAGCTGTATAAACCACCTTTTGTGTGTTTCTTTATTGTTTTTACTCTTGCAGACTTTCCGGCCCGCCTCCTGTCTCTGACCGGCCCGCCCGCTGGCTTGCCCGCCAGTATATATACTATGTATACAGTATTGGGTAAAACTGAGTTAACTATATTAGTCCGGCCCTCTAAAACCATCCCAATTTCTCATGCGGCCCCTTGGGAAAATTAATTGCCCACCCCTGTTCTAGTTGCTGACTGGAAAAAATAGTCTGCAAGCAGTTCAGGGATATTAGTTCATGATAACAATGAATGACTTCATGCTGACCTCTTGAACTATGAACATTCAACACCAGGCTCTTAACATCTTTACTAATAAGACCTCACATCGTGTATCCTGTGTCATATTACTTGTCTAATTGTTTCCACTTCTGCTACATCTTCCCGATGACTGTTGTGTGCGGATTGTCCTGCCTGACCTCGGTACTTCATTGTGTCTTCAGTGCTTCAGCTTGAATAATAGGGAAAGTGAGTGCAAGAATGTGCGGGGTATAACTGAAATGGTTAACTGCAAGTGGATAATGTTTTGAATATCGCCTATAAATAGATTTTAGGCAGGAACTTGATAGAAACTTAAGTCAGGCCCGGAATACTAAAGGGGAAACACGAGATTGAGTCCGGGCATCTACATTTGACCTATAGCTGCGATTGATGTAATGTAGCATGGCAACAGCGGATTGACTCCTGTGGGTTAACTTCGCCAAGACAAGAAATGATATAATTTTGCTATTGCCATATCAAAATGTATTCATGTGTACTTACGTGTGTCTCAAAATTTTGTAATACTAAAGTATAAGAGACAGTTTTATGAATAGAGAAATGAGTACAGTGCACAATCGGGTTACAGTTGGGTTTTTTTTTTGGATGGGGATGGGAGGTGGGTGGGGGATCTGGTCTAATTGGAGCCTACAGACATGGATTAATATTCTCCCGGGACTTTATTCTCCATTCTCCTTGTGAGCCAGCACACAACAGAACTTAAACAACATTATGACATCAAATAACCATTCACCCTGCAAGAGATCACTAACCGGCAAGTGAAGCACCATCCGCTCCGTGACGTCACTGCAGCGGTACCTCGACTGACCCCATCGTCAGACTCTCGGGGAAATTACCAAGTCCCTTCCGCATTGTGTGTATCGTCAGTCGCTGTGTTTATCAGAGCGATTAATTAAGAGTTTTTCCCTTTGGAGAAGGATTCACGAACCTGAATTATGTGTTTTTAGTCTTAACGGGAATTAAGTTTGATTTCCACGGGAAGGACGACACCTATCAGGTAGTTTGAAACTGGAAGTATCGTCATCGAAAACTGATATCTTAAAGATGGACCGTGAGCCTGATTAGAGAGCGTGTGACTATGAGTGTGAGTACGGTTAAGATTTATACCCAGGACCAGATCTTGAAGACTGATTGAACTTTATGTTATGAAACAGAATCATTCGAGACGGATTTCTATAACTTAAGAGTTAAAAGATGTTGGATTTTTGAGGTTTATGTTTCTGTCAGAACCCAGTGCCAAGGTGTCTATGTTACAATGTGTTACTGCGCTGCTGTATTGTGAAGTCCTGCAACCACGGCAAAGGAACATGACATGCGTTGACAGCCTCAGACAATCGTTTTGTTTTATTGTAGAAAGAACGCGAAATTTTCGGCTGTGAGTGTGTTGGTCGGACCGTCCGTACCATTACAGTCAGGTGACAATGAGTGAGTCCAACAAGATTGCAGATTGCAAGGTTCACAGAGATATGAGAAAATATCGGTGATGTAGGGTCGAGGTCAGTAGCCAAAGGTACCGGTGTGTAGGTTATTTCGTGGCAAAGAATAGTAACACGGAGGAACAAGACAAAAAACACGAACTTTAGCACTGAAGAAACAATTGAAGAACCCAGGTCAGGAAAGTTGGTCAAGCCCACACACAACTTGAACGGGATACACTTTAATTATGACTTGTATTACAATACAATACAATACAATACAATACAATACATCTTTATTATCTATGTCTGGTCGTAACAGAGATAGAAATTGTCCCTATGTTGCTGGGAGCTCCCACAGTCAACTGAGAAAAATATACATAATAAACTGAAGAGATTACTATTACACCTCATATACTCCGCAGTTGTACTCATGCTTACCTCTCACTTATATGACACTTGTCAGATACACTTCCTCTTACTTTCTCACACACACACACACACATTCAGACTAGGTACATTTGGGAGACCTGTTTAAGAGTGCTATTGCGGTCGGCAAAAATGACTTGTGAAAGGCACTCTTCTTACGACCACTTGCTTCCATCTACGGCCGGAGGGTAGCAGTTGAAAATGTAGTGGGTGAGAATGGTCTGTGATGATGCTGACCGCTTTGAACCTGACAGCCCTGATGTGTAGTTCACCTAAAGGTCTTTGTCGACAACTAATGATCTTACTGGCACTCTTGACCACCCTCGTCAAACAAGCTTTACCTTTGACAGAGAGAACGCAAAATTAAATGTTATGATGCTGTCAATTAGGCTGCGATATACTAACTCGAGGACAGGGCTACTGACAACAAAATTACGCAATTGCCTCAGCAGGAACAGGCGCTGATGTCCATTCCTGGAAACAACACTGATGTTTTCCTGAAAGGACAGTTTGTTGTCTAGCACTGTGCCGAGGTACCTAAAACTTTGCACCTGTTCTATTACCTCATTATCAATAATTATGGGGGTGTGAACAGGTTTATAGTTTCTTCTGTCAAGGACCACTTCCTTAGTTTTGGAGACATTGAGCACCAGGATGTTTTCGTCAAACCATGAGTGTAATTTCTGAACCTGGAGGAAATAGCTTCCAGTGACTCCTCATCCTTGAGCACAGCAACCAATGCCACATCGTCTGCAAACTTAATCAGTGATAGGAAATAATTTGAGAATTCCGTCCTGACTTCACTAGTATAAACAGAGAACGATATCGGGGACAAAACACAAACCTGTGGAGCTCCGGTATTTATGATCAGAGTGTTCGAGATTGTGCCTCCCAAGCTGACCCTTTGTGGCTGGTCCCGGAGAAACTCCTTCATCCAGAGCACTAAGGTTGAGTTAACGTTGAGTGCTAGGAGACTTTGTGAAAGCAAGTGTGGCTGAATGGTATTAAATGCAGATGAAAAGTCCATGAATAGAATACGGGCGTATGTACCAGTGCCATCCAGGTGGCTTGCTACCAGGTGGTAGAGAGTCAAACAGTTGTCATCCACTCTTCTTTTCGCTTTATACCCAAACTGGTAGGGGTCGAGTTGATCAGCAGTGATTAAGACGGTTACATCCTATATTTTGTTGATTTATTAACTCACTTTGTTATTACTGGAAGAATGTTTATAAAGAAAGCAAATTATTGTAAAGGCGTTTGTAGAAATGCAACACTTCATCAGTTTATATGTGTGTGTGTGTTTACATGCGCAAGTAAAGAAAATATTTGGCTTTTGTTTATTCCTGCATGATCTAACCGGTGCAGTAAAGTTGGTATTGCCACAAACGTTTGTCCTTTTTTGGAAATATCTAGAGTGCTATGGATAGTGCACAGGGCTGTTAAATATGAGGCCAGAAAACGTTACCTGTCCACCTAACTGTTCAGATGGATTTGCCAAAAAAATGTTACGATACTTGGGATTTGTCTGCCAGGTGCCATAACCTAGATAGCGTTTTTTATGTTTTACCTGTAAATATCTCCCTTTGCTGCGAAAACATTGTAATGAATCTTTAACAAGTTTTTAATAATATAAACAAAGTTACCTAACACTCATCAATCCTTCATCTAGAAAATACGCAATTTTTTTCTAAGAAGTAACTAGGTGGACTAGTATAGCTGTTAATCTTCTAATCCGTTTTAACTTTTCACATTTTCGTTGATACTATGTATCATTTATTGGCTGATCTTATTTCAAAAAGCTTATGTTTTTCATGTCTGGTTCTTTTTTCAGTGATAAAGATGACTATGCAGCTGTTCATGTGTTTATTTACACTCTTGATTCAGCACCACGTGCAGAAAACACGAGGTAAGATCACGAGGTGGTCACACTGAGGGGTAGGAATAGTTTGGTTGAAAATTCACCGGTCAACATGTTTTACAAAAGTTATGTTACTGAAATAAAATTAGTCATTTCTTACGAATTTTTATGTGCTTAACATAAATGTGACAAAATGTAAAATTGGTTCTAGTTTTGTTGCTTCTTTTGGTCCTTGTTACTCTACCAGCAGTATAGGGCCGCAACAACACATCTTTAGCAGACCCGGTTGAGGGCTGCCCCCTTCAGTTTTCCAAGTCTTTTTTGGTCTCTAGCTCTCCTCTTTACCTGAGAGTTCCAGTCAAGTGCCTGCTTGGCAATGATGTCATCTGGTTTGCGCAGGGTGTGTCCTATCCAGCAACATTCGCACTTTTTTAACTGTTGGCGAGTGGCATTCTGGTTGGTTCTTTTCCACAGGCTGCTGTTAGAGATCTTTTCAAGCCGTCGTATTACCAGAATATTGTGTGGGCATCGTTATGAGACCAAATGTTAATTATGATGAAGTCCTACATGTTAGTCTTGACGTGTTGTGTGCCAACATATTTGTTTATATTGTAGCCTGTGGTGTGTACACCTCACCCAGTGGCTCCATCTCGTCCCCGCAGTACCCGCCTGATG
Source organism: Pomacea maculata (assembly GCA_004794325.1). Classification (NCBI taxonomy): domain Eukaryota; kingdom Metazoa; phylum Mollusca; class Gastropoda; order Architaenioglossa; family Ampullariidae; genus Pomacea; species Pomacea maculata. The sequence continues at coordinate 179,148 of SRHC01003032.1, forward strand.
AAGACTGTACCTACATCATCAACGCAACACAGGGCCATCGTATCACCTTGACATTTGTTACATTTGAAATTGAGGCTGCAACCGATGACTGCAAGTTTGACTATTTGGAGGTTTGTGATTGTTTCTTTGCCTTTATTTAAAGGCCGTGTTTTCCAGCATTATAAAATACATCATGTATTATTCTGACACTGATTTGGAAGATTTATATAGGGAATAATTTCATTTGGTGTTTTTATACTTTGTTAGGGACTAAAAAGAGACAGAGGTAAAATGAAATTTGGTTGGAATAGTCAAGAATCAAAGGAAGGTAAAAAAATAACTAGAGCGAATAATGGAAATACCTAGCAATCAAAAATTACAAAATGCTGGCCGCGAGAAAGGTGACCTTTAGCACCTCCTTTCCCAACGAATTACGAGAGTCGTTCACAAAGTTCTCAGCCTCACCCACAAAGAAGAACCATAGCTGAATATTCTTGTTGTGGTAGCACACTACCACTTCTTTTTAAACTAGTAAAACTAATACAAATTTCGATTTATGTTTTTGTGCACGTCAGACAAAGACAAAGGTGAAAGGTGGTACAACAAATCTAAAACTGAACAAAACAGAAGCCCAAGCAGTCAGAAAGTGTCTGTAAAAGAAAGGTATTACACAAAACAAAATTCATGAGGACATGGTACAGACAATTACTGTGGATTCCCCTTCCTATGCAACTGGGAAGAAGTAAGCTTCTGAATTCAAGTGAGCAGGGTCAGCACAAAAGATAGCCCTCAGTCAGCTTGTCCAAAAAGCTCAACCCTTGATGATCAAGTTGATGTCATTCAGTGTCTGGTTTTGAATGGCAGACATCCTACTGTCCAGCAGGTAGCTAAGTCCATTACTTCAGGTTCAGTCCACACCCTTTAAATTGAGGGACTATCTACAGGCTGTCTACAAGATGAGTCCTGAGAATGTTGAGGTCAGAGCAGAAGCTGCAAAGGGTTGACATTTACAGGACACTTCTTACTCTCTTGCATGGTGACTCTGAGAATTTCGACCGTAGATCAGTAACTCAAAATAAAACCTGACTTCATCACTTTAAACCTGAATCAAAGATTCGAAGCATACAGTGGAAACACTGGTTCTCCACCCCCAAACAAATTCAAGCAGGCAGCGTCTGTTCGCAAGGTGATGGCTTCTGTTTTTATTATTATTATTCTGAAGGCGCAATCATGATAGACTACCCGGAAAGAGAAAAACCTGAGGGCAGGCCTGTATAAAGCACCCGTTCACTCTGCTCACATTGCAGTAGCTGAATCAGCAAACGGTCGCTTTGAATTGCTACTTATCCCCCTAACTCACCAGACGCAGTCACATCCCACTTTTACCTGTTTGCTAAACTTAAATCCCAACCACGTTGTAGCCAGTTTGGAAACAATGATGTCACATGTGCTGTGGAGGAGTTTCGATGGTCCAGGAGGCCACCTTTTTCCGTGATGGCATTGCAATGCTTGAGCATCGCTGGAACGTGCATTGATGTCAAGGGAATGTGAACTTGGAAAATTGTGAAAAAGTGTCTTGTTTCTGCAAGTCCTTCTGGATGAGGTTTAGAAGGTTTTGAACGACCCTCGTACTCATGTTTCCAGTATGGTCTTCACTTTAGTGACAGGCAACGACAGCAGTCACAACATAATACAATTAGCATGAAAATGCAGGATAAATTTAATTTTAACTAGTGATTCATTATATATATAAAACAGGGCTTCTGTTTACGCAAAAAAATGCGTACAGTACGCATTAAAAAAGGTTTGGAGGACCCATTCAAATTTGGGCGAAGAACAGATACAAAATTGGGTAACTGTAGTGTCTGACATCGAAGCCCAATCTATTGTTGTCGTCTGCTACAAGGTGAGAGTAACTTCCCTTTGCACTGAGTTTTTTTCCCTTACCGGGAAGAGTTCCATTAACCTATTTCCAAGATGTCGTTGACAGCGTGGTTGAAATCATCGTCTCAGAAACGGAAAGAAAGTGAGCACCCCAAGTACAGTGAGCATAAGCTCGTCACAGATGCTTGCACAGACTTCATGGCACAGAAATCTCGCCGTTTCTAACTAGACATTACAGTGCTTTGTGTGGCTGAAAGGCAGTTGAACAAAGTATGTTGATTTTGATTTCTTTCACATTGTAAAGGGACCCTTTAAAGTTAGCCAGGGACCCCTTAGAAATCTGAAAAAGGGGTCCCTGGGAATTTAGCTTTAGCAGAAGCTCTGAATATATATATATAGAGTATTTGATATGTCTTGTACAACTAGATGCTTGTAGGAAATTAAAGGTGTCTGGGTGGGTATGCAGGTTTCTTTCTGGTAAGATAAAAAACCCAAAACGTTTTTGAACTTTAGCAGTCATTATCATATTTTTTGTTTATCTTTAACGACTTTATGCTCACATCCTAAGATCCGGGATGGAAGCTCCGAGCTGTCACCGTCTATGGGTATCTTCTGTAACACGAGTGTTCCGGACAGAGTGAGGTCCACGTCTAACACCATGTGGATCAGATTCCGGTCTGGCTCACAGTCAGGCACTGGCTTCAATGCAACTTACTCATCAGGTAAACAGCAATTTCTAAATCGCTACAACTGTGCCCTTTTAATTTTTAGTTTCTTTTTTCTCTTGATGCGTACACTTGTCTGGTATGTGTCAAGGACATGTAGAGCACACAGCAATGGTAATTCGTGTGCACGAGTCGTAATTCGTGTGTCTGTCTGCCGAGACCAACGCTTAGCCTCTTGCAAAGTTCTCCTCTGTCCCACCCCGAGCACAAACACCTGGCTCGTATAGGATAGATTTATCCCATGCGTTGTAATTTTTTTAGACGTCTAAAGCGCTTTATTTAGTAAAATAATTGATCAATTACGATATCTTAGGCATTTCTGAACACAGTTTGAACGGAAATATCGTTTGTTTCCCAGAGTACCCGTTCTTTTCCACTGGAAAAATGGCTCGAGAATTGTGTGACTCGGATTTTCAGAATTCTGGCATCTTATTATTTGCATCATTTGTGAATTTCTATGGACAAGAACAATGTGTGTGCACTTGTTCTTGGTTCTCAAACATCAAACTCTGGTTCCTGAAAGTCTAACTTTTTGTTAGATGACATAACCAGTGTAAGCATTTGTCGCAATTTTTTTTAAACTTAAAAAAAACTTAACTTCGTATACCCGATTGTGTATGGATTACAGTAAAAGTGACTTCTCAACCAAGTTTCATGTAGATTGTTCCTTTTCGACACATTTTGATCTATCATTATCAGTTTGAATTTTTTCCTACCTCTTTTAGTAATTTATATAATGTTTTAGAAAAGGGAAAAATCATACGTACTAGTGGGTCAAACTGCCTCTAACCTAGCCGTCGTCACTTTCACTGATGACCAAGGATTAATACTCTTAATTTTAGTCACTGCTTTTGTTGTTACACAGTACAAAGAATCACCGGGGACTAATATTCCAGAATTCAAATATATATTTTCCACACACACACATTCTCTTAACCCATAGAAACACTAAACAAAACACCACAAAAGAACAACAGCTAAACTCTTTAATACTACATGGCATCAGCCAGGTCCACACACCCACCACCACGATTCTGAGCCTTTGGGGTGCGACATGCTGACTAGGGGCACGAAGTTGGTCATTTTGTTTAAAAAGTTTCTCATATCTCATACCCGTATAAGTGAAGTTACATGGCTAGCGGTCGCGCGGAGATACCTTCTTTAACCTGGGGGGGGGGGGGGTGTGTCACAAGTAAGACTTTACGTTACCACAGCAACCACTATTTCTATCTTTCTCTACTTCTCAGTAGATTGCGGTGTTAGAGTCCGTTTTCCGTGCCGCTAATACAGTGGAAGCTCTGTCCTCATACACAGATTTCCCCTGAATGCCTCTCAGATCGCAGCGAATGCCTGTCGACTCCTTGTCACTCTATTCACTTCGATGTTTCACTGCAAAATCTTCCCCCGCGTCCGTTACACGCGTGAAGTCAATGTGTCGGAGGTCTTTCTCCTCATGTAGCTCAGCTCTGGCTGTTCTGAGAAAAGTTAGTTCGCCTAACTTATTTTCCATCTACTCCTGTTTTGTCCAATCCAACACAAAGCTACTCGGTAACTAGGACGACCGCTTAGCAACCCTTCGTGGAGTCCATACCAACCAATCCCAATTTCTGTACCTTGTAGTCGGCATGGCTCCCACTTCAATTGAATGTAGTCGCCGTGGTTACGCCTCGCCAACTTTTCTTACATCACAACCCATTGAATGACGTCAAATAATTGACGTGAGATTGCGTCGGCTTTCGCGTGACTGCTCTCCCCTGGTGTCATAGCTCAAACCTATGATGATGATGATGATGATGTCGATTTGTAATGCGCAGGTTTCCATTCCGAAGAATGCTCATTGCGCAGAAAAAAAAACAGTCTTAGGTAATTATAGTACCTAAGCGGCAGAGGAGTTAATGACGTCTATGGAGAGAGTGACACCTGTCTCGCACACCTGTCCTTCAGAATCTAGAAGGTTGATACTGTCTAGGAGGATTAGTCACTGCCACAGGCGACATAGGTGAGGTAGAAGCTCAGTAGGGTAGGCTTACCTCTAGTTAGTGTTGCTACTTGCTGGCTGGATGACGAAAACGCTGTCCTATGTCATTCCTCAACGGTCAGGGAGAATGTGCAGTGTGTAACCTATAATCTTTTAAGACACGTGTCGGAACAACGTCAGTGTGAAACAGCAACCGGTGAGCAGTTTAAACTACTTCAGCACCTCTAAGGCCGACTTCACTAGTACCTCGAGACCGGGTTTGAAGCCAAGAGGTCAAGACTCGGGAGGAAGGTCGCTTGGGTTAGAGAATATTGAGCAATTGGGCGAGTCAGTGTCAGGTCTGCCGTCTGTCGCCGTGGAGAGCAAAGGACTACGTGACCGGGAATTGCACTACCTGTGAGAGGACTTACACTACCTGTGAGAGGACTGGAACTAATTGTGCGAGGTAGACGTTTAACGCCAAGGCCGCCAGAAGTCTTCGTTTTCAAAGGAGAACGTCTGCTGGGTTCATTAGCAATCCAAAGAACTGAAGAACTTGGCATCAATGTGATGTTCGTTCGGCGGCTGTACGTGGCATTGAAGACACCACGTGTGTGTCCCTGAACTGGAACAGGCTCGCCTGTCGCCGGGAGAACAGTCGTCGCTCTTTGACGAGGCTGGCTGATTGAGGGGGAAGGACAGGCTAATGAACAGTCTTAGGGAAGGTCGTCGGCGATTCGTGACTGGAGTACTGGTTTTGAGCTAACCATCAGCGTGGACCCACAAAAACAAGAACAGCTGTGACAACAGAGCTAAGTTGACACACATGCATGCGAGACTGTTTGGTTGTAATTACGATAAGAGCACTGGAATAGTTTCGCAGGGACAACACTGTGACTACCTGTAGACGAGTCCTTTGATTGTATCTATTTGACTACTACTAAAGTTTTATTGTGTTAAGTTTAATCACACGTCGTTGAGTTTTGTGTTCAGGTAACAAACATGGGGATTTTACGTTTGCGTACAAACTAAATAATCCTTACCAACTGGATTAACAGACTTTGCTTAGAACTGGCATCTGATTATACCTTAGTCGAGATGCTGAGGCGATAAGGAGAATGCATAGCAAATATTGGGGTGTGTGGTGAGGCGCAAAAGTTATCAAAATGTCGCAGCACACAGAATTCACAACATGGAAACCAAAGGCTGTCAGCAAGATCACGACGTGGGTAGAATAACGCGGTAATCCTTAAAGTGAAACCTCATCTATCCCTGTACTGAGTAACTTAATAACTTTCTCCTTCTTTGCGTCTCCTTGTCATATTCTCTCTCTCTCTACCCCCTATAGTTTCCCGTACATGCAGGCTTATTCTAGTTACAAAATCCTCAGTTAACACTAAAATACTGCACACATTTTTAACTTGTGCAGCTAATTTAAACTAAATTGCTTGTAAATACTTGTCAATACCATAGGATGTATATAGTAAATACTGCCAGTGAACACCACACGAAATTGCAGCAGTCGAAACAATCCACATTTTATATATATATATATTTATCTTTTTCTTACCTTGTCCTCCTACCTCTTTTTTTACGTCTTCTTCTTTCGTCTGATCTCTTTCTTTCAATTATTTTTATTTTGTATTATTCTCTCTTCTGTTTATGTTTTCGTCCTTTACTCTATTTTATTGTAAACAAGAAAAATTGCAGCTGAGACAGTATCTGAGATAACAGACTTTTAACTACATGTTAAATCAGGGGTGGGCAATTAATTTTCCCAAGGGGCCGCATGAGAAATTGGGATGGTTTTACAGGGCCGGACTAATATAGCTAACTCACTTTTACCCAATACTGTATATATAGTATATAAACTGGCGGGCGGGACAGCGGGACTTTGCCCAGGTCTGTGATAAATGTTAAACCTTACTCTTGTTATGGTGAGAATAATGTCAGAAACTTTATCTTGTCCACAGCAATCATTCCACAGAAGTTTCTCCTTGTCACTGACTCTTATAACGGTATCCATCGCATAGACATCGACACGGGAAGTAATGTTACAATCAGTCCTGATGGTCTACTCAACCCATTTGGTATTGACTACGATCCAGTAAACGGTCTTGTCTATTGGTCAAATATACAGGAGAAGACCATTCGATCCGCTAACCTTGATGGCAGCGATGCTCGGCTGATTCGCAGCATTAGTCAAGGTAAAGTCACTTAGACACACTGTGGTCATTTGCTCTGTGCTTATTATAAAATATCTAAGACCATTTTATAATATTATATATATAATTTATATAGCTTATTTTTCTACTAAAGATAAAACTCAAAGTGCTTTACAGAAAAGATAAAACACGAAATAGACACAACATGCCTAATACACACAGAGGCCCATATCAGCAGCAAGACTGACAGAGAAACATTCAATAGCTACAAACAAAAGGACAAAAATCCTAAAGAAAACAAAGTTCGCCAGGAGAGCTAGGTATTAAACAAATCTGTTAGCAGTCATAACGATGTGTAAAAATGTGTTTGATGTAACCCATGGAATAACAAAACTACAGACAAGTTATCGTGGTCACAGTCTCAAAACTTTAAGTGATTATGCATGTTCTAACGGGAGAACAGACGAGGCTGACGATGATGTGCTCATACCTCAGCTCCTACAACGATGAATGACACACAAGTTACATTACAGATCGAGAAAGTTTATGAAGCAGTTTGCTAAAAGAGCTTTACATCGTTGCTGCTGACATACGGATTAAAAAGAACAACAAATACAAGATGGCGCAACTGGTAGTAGCCAGATGATCAACAAAGTTGTCCACAAAATACCACATGGTTTGGCAATATTAAACAATATAGAAGAGAGCAAGCGTCATAGCAATCAACAGGAAACACAAGGATGACAGAAATCTATACCATAAATATATATTTGTTAACTGTCTTTAAGGAGGTATTCTATGGGGCCTTTCTTTGGACTCTATGTCGAGGCTACTATTCTACGCTGACGACAGCAACAAGGTCATCGGAATGATATCACTGGACACCAACAGTCATCAGATTGTCGTCGATTCTGATATTAGTCAGCCTATAGACATCGAACTCGACAAACACAATGGGTACTATAATAGGATTTTTAAATGATGATGACCAAATTGAGCAAATTAATTTTATTACGTTTACGATGCTTAAAATAAATTAAATGTTACAGAATTTATTTAACAAATGTATACAGAAGAGAGATTTACATGCTAATAATGATGATACACTTGGGATTTCAGAAATAAAGAAGGAAAAAGCCAAAAAAAAAATCCAAGTTGTAAAGAGAGAGAATAACAAATAAATGAAAGTACAAAAAACACAGAAATCCTTGTGTTCAAATGTGAGAGCTGCAATCAAAGACATAGAGACCAAAAATAAATGTAATATTGTTTCACTCTCTAATTATTCCCACAAACCACAGTGTCATCTACTGGAGTGACTACACAAGGGAAAAAATAGAGAGGTGTAACTATGACGGCTCGGATCGTCAGACACTGATTTTTGCATCCAGGTATCTTAAACGTCCAACTGGTCTTGCTTTGGATACAGTAGGTAAGATTTTTCTTGCACTTATTGCTTATTTTTATGTGAACTTACTAAAACTCGTTCTTTCCCCCATCATAATTTATTCGATTTTTTCTAACCTGATTTAACAACTTATTTATAGGTAGTATGTAGGCTTTTTCTCTCTAAACCTGTGTCTCTGTTGGAGACTGGTACACACACAAGTCACGTGTTCTTTCTAACAACAAAGTACAAAAATTTGTACGTGGACTTTTGCCTCTATTATCGGTGACTTGTATTTATTGTAGGGGGACAACTAAGTTTACACAACTCGACATCAATACAAAAACGTGACTATAAACAATAAACATCACATTAATGTCATGAATGACTTTCAACCTCTCTGACGTCCCTTTTAAAATGTTTCTCAAATAGTTCAACAAAATAGTTCAACTCACCGTTTGGATGATGTCCCACAGACGTTCACGCTTAAACATACAACTACTATTCCTCCAATAATCATCCATAAAAAATCTTACTCGAATAACTTTCCTTGAATATCCTTCCACACTTTCCGACTTCCAAACAGTAGGTGCTGACTAGGCAGAAACACCCGGCTGGTGGCGATACAACTTCAATAACTACAATAACCACAATAATAACTAGACACAGCTAGTGTTGACTAGACATATGCACCAAGCTGCTGACGATTCTACTCCAAACGTCTTCCCTCTTCGTTACTTCCTTCCTCATAGGTTATTCATCTTCCAGGCCATTCCTCCTCCTAGGGAATTCCTTCTGCCAGCTACTTCCTGCCCTCGGTAATTCTTTCTCCTCTATAATTCCTCTTCCAGACAATTCCTTTCCTTTGTAATTCCTTGCGGTATAACCTAACTCAGTATTTTCGCCATACACCTGGGGTTCAGCGAACCTTTCGCTCACTCATACACGCTTTTTCTTAAAATGTCTTCACTTCCACGCTTTCTATCTCGTATACGGATAAGGGTGATAATCCCTGCCTACTAACAGTCAGAGGTAACCACCCCCACCCCTGTTCCTAACAGTATCGATGATTTGTTGTTGTCTGCTTGTACCTCACCTTTGCTTACTTTGCACAAATTGAACTGTAAGTGTACATATTCGTGTCTTTCCATTCCTGATTTCCCTCATATTTCATGTGTTTATGTTTGTACTTATGTCTGTGATGAACGAATGCATTTATGAATGTGTGAACGGGTGGATCAATGGGGGGGGGGGCACGTATAGGGAGGAGACTTTACTGGGCAGATAGAGACACACAGCTGATAGGATGGACGGATGTGGACAGCAAACGTTCTGAAGTTTATTTTAAACTGGAGGGCTCAAATTTTATGGGCCTGGATATCTACCAAGATGAGTTGTTTGTCACGGACTGGGGAGCTAAACTGTGAGTGCTATTGCGATTGTTCTTTCGGATATAGAAATAAACGTTATTTTAAACATAGTAATAAAAGGTAGAGGAAAGAGAAAAAAGCCTTAAAGCTACATTTTCATGTAGCCAGAGTGAACGAAGTTTCATGCTTCCTTTCTATTTGTCAAGCTTTAGAAATTTTCTATTATCATTTCTTAGGAAGACAAACATTTCATTTGTCGAATAATACACAGTATAGATACATAAATATGGTTTATATTACACATACTTTCCCTCTTTTTGCTTGGTAAGGAAATTTGCCCGTTTGGACCTGTCGAGAGGTATAACATCTGAAAAAATGGAAATGTATGTAAATCACTTAACTTAAAATGAATGGATCTTGTTTTACTCCTTGCCATTGATCCTGTGACAGGTACCTGTCTTTAGGAAGTTAAAAGGGGGACACGTGGAGACATTGTAACCTTTTTGGTTTATAGTGAGCAGGTCCTGTGGTTTATGTAATTAGGGAAGGTTTAGGATTCACTGCGATTTTTTTGTTACAGGTTTTTGTTACAGGTCTCCAGCCAAACGACTCTTACAGAATATTTTGTATATTTTCAAACTGTTATGAATATTATCAACAACAGCTTCTAAACTAATAGTGCTCATAATGACATCAAAATAAATTTCTTACTTGTGAACGGACCATTTCAAAAAGAACAATCTAAAACTATGAATTTTGTGGTCTTACTAACAAAAAAGTTTTGATTGCTACACATTTTGTGTCATTCATGCATTATTATCAAGTATAGGGAAAAAATATATTTTCAAGTACTGTGGCTGCGACACTTTGAGCTATACTTTAAATTTCTGTTTATGTTTGGATGAACTACTAGCAGCTTTCACCATGGGATCTTCCTTTAAACCAATAAATACAAGGAAAGAAAATTAACACGACACAACTAGAAAGAAAGTTTTAGTCTTCTTGGTTTTATTTTTATACAGAAATCTGTCACTAACAACACACATCTATTGCATTGGCAAGAATAAAACAATGTTGTCAAGTGTACAAGTTAACGGGCTACTAAACGATGTTCGTGTCTATGCCGAGGGAACAACACGTAAAGGTCAGTAAACAGTCTGTACTGCCGGAACTTTAAAGCAGAAAGGTGAGTCTATTTTAGAAATGCAAAATAAAATTATATTTTTTTCATGTCTCCTTTCATTTGTCTGTCCTTTATTGAATCGCACCTTAAAATTCAATAAAGACTTCTCTACTCATAAACATTTTCTTCACTCACACATTCTTTAATGTTTCGGTCACGCCACTTGGGTTTGCTTTAAGCAGTGGTGAGCTGATCGAGGATCGAGTCCTTCACATTCCCCAGTCAGTTCCTTTATTGTTCCACTACATCCGTCGCTTGATCTCCCAAGTGCGGTCGTAGGGCGCTGGCCAAAATAACCTGGCAACAACAGAACAATTTACACTTCTTCACTGTAAGGAGAAAGGTTTACCAATATCCCAAAGTGGCTTAGCCGTGCTCTGTACTAAGTAACTGGTTTTGCGTTCCTTGTAGCAGATTCTTTACATCCTGCTCAGACACCTGACTTGAAAGGTTTGTAATCACAGGTGTACATTGGCAGGTATCGTGAGTGCAGCATGAGGGGAATCTACTAACTGATGAATTTAACTTGTCAATGTTCTGAAAAATTGCGATTTTTGCATACACGATGCAATGGCACTAACTGATCGGGTGATTTCACTAAACCATTGTCTGGATTATTGGCAATATCGCTGCACAACGTGTCAAACTAAAGCTCAGATAAAATGGTTGTTGTTCTTGGTTTTGAGGGAAAGTGTTTCTATTTCACGCTGTGGGTAGGTGGTTGGGTGATCAGTGAGGGACTAGGGTATGGTGGATGTGGGTGTAAGGGAAGTGGTCGCTGTCCTGTGACGCCACAGGTATTGTCTATTTTGTTGGTGCTCTCTTCTCTGTTTGTTATTAGGTTTGCCAAGACTGTTTTGTGGTCAGATAAAACGGCGCCGGTTGGTACTGCTTATGTAGCATGTATACAACTACCTAAACTTTCATGTGATACAATTACGTAAACTTAAAAAGTTTTTCATATTTCTTCTATGAAAAAGATTCTAATTTCTCCAATCACAGGACTAAACGGATGCGGCAACAACAATGGAGGCTGTAGATACATCTGCCTACCAACTCCTGGGAACAGAAGCAAGTGTCTTGTTCCGTTAGACAAGTCACAGGGTATGTATCAGATATCTTGGATTACAAATGTAACGGTAAAGAAACTTTCAGATGCGTTAAAATTATTGATGACAAATTATTTGTTTGCTCTAAACAAACATCAAACCTCTGTCAAGAAAAACAATAGGTCAGTTTCAAATTAAAGAAGGTAAATGTTTTTAATTTAATTGGCAAAAGATTAATTCATTTAAAATAAATTGACATTTCAATGGTTATATAAACGTAGCGAAATAAAAGCGAATGAATAAAAGATAAAGACAATTTTTTGTACATTAAATAACCATGTTTTGGCATTCCGGTCAAGTTAGACCTTAGTACAACAAACGATTAGACTACCAATGTAATGAATCAAACAAAAAAAAAAGACAATTAACTATTGTCTGTAACCTTTCTTCCTGCTTTACCTATTTGTTAATAGTTGTGATTATCGTCACGTGACTAATTCACTTTTCTTAATCTAAGACCCTCTCCATCCTTATTGTTTGCTTGATGATTCCTCTTTTTGTCTTTTATATTTGTATCTGCATAATTCTTTTATAATCCCGTCAATCTTTCCATAAATACTTTTAAAGCTCTGATAGCATGTTCCTTCGTGACGATAAATAAATAACATGTTTATAGTATTACATAAAACATGTTGGATAAAACATTCATAGTCCAGTCATCTTCTGATCGTCTTGTACAACATTACTTCAATAGCCTCACCTGTCACTTAGCATTGAGCGCACTGCCAAGAGGGCAAAGACTCACGAGAAACCACAACACCTGGGTTAGAGAACCTGGACACAACGGGCGCGTGACACAGTGATGTGTACAACAGTGAAGACAGGTAAACAGGAAGTCTTCTTATAACAAACCAGACATCGTCACAAGACTCAAATAATACTGGGTATCAGAGTCTCTGGACAAACAGTTGTCGCACTATGATGTGGCTGGCGGACCTCGTAGAAAGGTGACGAAGGACAATCGGATGTAAACTACGAGTGAAGTGTGTTGGTCACGGCTCGGGTGGCACTACAACACACTAGCACCACACAAATACGCGTTCCTTGAAAACAAACAACAGAACAACACAAAACGATTGCGTGAGGATGCCCAAACCATGTTAATGAGTTTTTGAATTGCTCAGGACTCTACAAACTACAAGACACATACTTATAAATAATAACTCGCCTTAACAATATTCTATCGGCGACACACAGATAATTATACATACAATGTTTACAATCCGGGGCCTTCCCCGTTCAATCTCGACATAATCAATCTTACAATTCATGAATGTAAATCACACGCCTCACACAGCTCTGCTCGTCAACAAAAAGTTGAAAGTCTATTATCTAGTTTATAATCGCACCAGCGATCGCTGAGTGCTTTACTTCCAGTTTCTGGTCCCTCCAAGGGTCCTTCGCACTCCACATGTCTCGCCAACAAGAATCCAACACACAAATACACAAATACACAAATAAACAAATACACAAATACACAAATACACAAATACACAAATACACTCCCTGTTTGTCATCCCTCGTAGGGTAGATCGCAATCTCTCCACATGTCCCACCGACTACAATCCAAGAACACGAACACACACACACTAGCCGTATACACTGGATGTACACACTGACGTATCGGTCAAGCGGTTCCTGGGTCACATGGGAGGTAATCCGCGGTGACGTCACGGATCTCCTAGCCCACGTGCTGCTGGGTGCTGAACCAAACCCGTTGATCCCAGAATGGTCCTGGTAGGCGATCATTCTTTCCACTAGAGCTCCAAATCTTCAGTCCATACACTTAAAACCTGTAACTCGAGGTTACACTGTGCTACAATGTCTAAACTATATTATTCTATTCACACATCTTTCTGTCTTATGTTTACAACTTACAAATTACATAAGTTCTAATACAATGCCATAAGTAAAACATAGAAAGATGTCATACCTCGTCTATGTGAGGAGACTCCATAAACGGATGAGTACCGCGCCGTCCAACGTCTATGGACTCTACCCTCTACTACACAGAAAACAATCCCAGTCGGTAGACGTACACTCGTCACTCAGGCACGCCTTCCTTTCTCGGTATTCCGGGCCTGAGTAAATTTCCTACTTTGTTCCCTCCAAAACCTTCTGCTGAACCAGGTTCACCATAAACTTTCTGTAAATTGCTTATGTCGGGTATTGCCACAGAATGTTTATTTTCTTTATTTCCAGGTTGTGGTGAATATATTTCCCCTAGTGGCTTTATTTCGTCTCCATCATATGCTAGAAAGTCCATGGAAATTGAGGAATGTATTTACATAATAAAGACAACACCAGGCCATCGCATCACCTTAACATTCCTGACACTTGAAACTGAAGACTGCAGATACGATTTTCTCCAGGTTTGTGATTGGTTTGTTACTTTATATTAAGGATCTTTAAAGGTCTTTCAGTTTTACGTACATTATGTTCAAAAAAAAAAAAGAATTTATGGGAGAGTGCAGGATAAACGTAACATTAATATAACTTACTTTTAAGTATTCAGCAAACTGTCTTTTACAAAGATATGCTTAAAGGAAAGTCAGTGTGACTGAATGTCAAGTTAGTTTCTTTCTGATATGACAAACAATGAAACTGTTATGGCCATTAGCAGTCATCATCATGAATACTTTTTAACTTCATTGAATTTATTTTCACATCCTAAGATCCGGGATGGAAGCTCCGAGCTGTCACCGTCTATGGGTATCTTCTGTAACACGAGTGTTCCGGACAGAGTGAGGTCCACGTCTAACACCATGTGGATCAGATTCCGGTCTGGCTCACAGTCAGGCACTGGCTTCAGTGCAACTTACTCATCAGGTAAACAGAGATTTACAAATCACTACTAGTATGTGCTTTTACTTTTTCTTAGTATACTTGACATGTAGAGCACACAGAAATAATTAGTCGTCCTAAGGAGCTTTGCCACTTAACCAAAACAAAAACAAAAACAAAAACAAACAAACAAACAAAAAAAAGGGGGACAAAAACCAACAAAACACGTGTTCAGAAATTTTCTCCTTTTGTGGCCTAAATGTAAATTATGCTTTTATCCTCTTTTTTGGTTTTTAATTTGTTTTGATAAAAACCCTGATGAACTAGTGTGACCGTATTCAAGATATGACAACAATCGCACGGCGACATACTTTTCATAATATGCCAAACTCCACTGACATACTTATTAGTCAAATCACATTATGCGTTATCCACTGCACATGAACTCTCATAAGGAATGCGATTATTTAACTGACCACTTCAAACCTGAGAGGTAGGCTGTCATTCATCCGCACGACCTTCACGCTCTCTCAGTCGTGTCCACTAGTGTATACAACACATCACCACCACCGACAACGCCGGGCATTCATGACAACATGTTTGCCTTTGAAATAAAAGGACAGCAATGAAAAACAACTACATTTAAACGAGAAGAAACGACAATAGTAATTTATCTAAAAAATCTCTCATAACTCACGTATTCTATGCAGAAAAAAGCCTTATAATCAAGAATACAGAATAATAGCATATATTATATGATATCTACAAGGTGATCAGCCTGTCTGTGTTTACTGGCTCTATACAGGCATCTCATTAAAACACTGGCATAAACGATGAGATAAACAGAAAAATGTAAGGAAGATGTTGTGTAAGGTGTTAAACCACTAAACTCATCAAAATCTCCCAGAACACGAACTTCACATCACGGTAACCCTTGGCTGTCCACAAGACCACGACGTGGGTACATTCAGGGACAGTCGTTAAAATGAAACTTTGTCAATCCCCGTACTTAGTAGTTAAATAGTCTAAGTCTAGTCCCTCTCTCTCTCCTAAATGTTAATTTCTGAAATGCAAATTTGACCTGTCTACAAAAGCCTCACTAAAATTTGGCGATGTTTTTGTGAAGCTGATTAAAACTGACTAGTTTGTAAATACATGTAATTCCTTCTTTTACGGTAAATACGGTTTATGTAGAGAACACTGTCACTGAACACAGCAAGTAATATCGACAGGCGAAACAATCCAAAAGATAAATCGTCTTCTTTTTCCTTTTTTTTTCTGCTACTTTCTCCTACTCTTTCACCTCTTTTTCTTTCTCTGATCTCTTTGTTCAACTACCTTTTTTCTCTTTTTCTTATGTTTCCTTGTATTTTGTTGTCTTATACTAGTGTCCTTTAATAGAAGAAGCAAAATTGTAGGCAAGACTTTTAACATCTGCTCTTTACATTAATATCAAACCTCACTTTTCTATGGTCAGAATAATATCAGAAACTTTATCTTGTCCACAGCAATCATTCCACAAAAGTTTCTCCTTGTCACTGACACTTATAACGGGATCCATCGCATAGACATCGACACGGGAAGTAATTTTACAATTTCGCCCAGTGGTCTACTCAACCCATTTGGTATTGACTACGATCCAGTAGACGGTCGTGTCTATTGGTCCAATCAACAGGAGAAGACCATTCGATCCGCTAACCTTGATGGCAGCGATGCTCGGCTGGTTCGCAGCATTAGTCAAGGTAAAGTAACTTACATGCAACTTGGTTTTATGTTTTACAAAATTGCTGAAACAATTTTAATAATAATAAAATAAGTATATGTAGCTTATTTTTCTGCTAATGAAAAGACTTTGTTGAGGACGACACACAAGTCACAGACAACACACTGAGTTTCACACGTGTTCTTTCTTACAACAAATTACAAAGACCCGTACGTGGGCTTACATTTCTGTATTATTCGGGAGCTTGTGTTGGTTTTAGGGGAGGACAGTAAATCTCCCCGAACTCTTTTCTTGAATCAGAAGAATATTTTAAATGACTCCTACACCTTTGACTCAGATTGTAAGTCTTAAGCACAATTTCAACTTTTTTCTAGAGACTGTCAGTAAGCTCTCCCTCTCATTAGGCCTACCTCTGTTCCATGCCATTTATTATATCTTAAACTAGATATTTACACACTAAGTTGCACGCCCGTATACAAATAAAACCATTTTGTCTAGATTTATAATATTGAGAAATTATTTTGAAAGAAGTAGAAATGGGAATGGGTGTTGATGTTCTCCCTTCACAGTGTCTTCTCGCTGATTTGTACTCACTACAACACTTCCACAGGTAGTGGTTACATTGGCTCATTTCTATTAATTTTAACTGATTATATTAATTCTTTTGACTTTTTTGGAGAACCAAAGGCTCACTCATAAGCACACACCGATAGACCCCCTCGCAAAGCCATAAGTTTTAGATTGTTGCAGTACAGGCTTAACTTACATAAGTAGACACGAAAAGTACCTATAGGACTTTATCCGACTTTGATGTACCTGGACTGCATTTATTTAATGCTTTCTTTAAACACACACAGATATGCTCACTCACAGATATACACACATTTCAACTGTCTTTGGGAATGGCCTACTTGGGTTTTGGGACTTGGGAGAGTTTCATACCATCTTCTCTTGTAAGTTTGTAAGTTATTGACTTAAAATAATCTTTGGATATACAGTATTCTTATAAAAAGCCTTACCTGAAGCCCTTCACTTTGGGGATTTTTAATAAGGTGCATACTTGGCCTTCTGAAGACTCTCATGTTATAAGGTTAACCTGCAAGCTTTACTTATACATTTTTGCTACACCAGTGCCGGACCATCAGATCAATGATCATCGAAAAATATAATGAGCATGGCATGTCACCTTGCCAACCAAATATAATATTCTGTTTATCTGTCTTTTACTTACTCATTTGTATCTTCTGATGTTTGTCTATGATTTTGTCTTGTGTTTATTGTGTTTTATATTGCTATCACCTCTCATTATTTCTAATTTTTTTAAACGATGATCATGCCTAGACAGCATCCAAGGGAGCTATGTAGTAACCGGTTTTTTACTCAAATCTTCTTGCAATTATGTATATGCAGGAATTATCAATTATGATGGTAGATTCATTCACAGCTATCTACTACTCTTTAAATTGTAGAGCAGTAAAATAGTTACAAAAACATGGGGATTTAACAGCTACATTGAATATTAATGACAGGGATAAAAGAGTAGTTGCTTCCGACTTTGTTTTAGACAGCAGAGTTACAATATTTATATTTTACAAGAAGACCTCTCGGACAATTTAAATACTCCGTCAAATCTCCCCTTACTCTTACAATTTATCGGGCCATCAAATGTTCAAGATATGGCGCACACATCTGTTGACAAAGGTGTGAATCTTCTTGGTGATGGTGTTTGTCACACGCCATGTCTCAGATCCATATAGAAGGACTGACTTTACATTTGTGCTAAAGATTCGGATTTTGGTGTGTAGAGATAAAGCCTTTGAGTTTCAGATAGGACGCAGTGTAGGATGCAAGCCTAGCTTTGTTTATTCGGCTTCTTACATCTTCATCTGTACCTCCATCTTTGCTGATTATGCTGTCAAAATAGGCGAATCGGTCCCACTATGTAATAAATTCGCCATGTAGTTTGAGTGTGGCTTCTTGCTTGTTGTTGACCTGCATGACCTCCGTCCTCGTGATGTTGATGGTCAGGCCAGTCATCGCTGCTTCTTCTGAGAGCCGAGTGAGCTTTGTCTGTGTGTGTTGCTATTGGGACAACAGGCTGATGTCATCCGCGAAGTCAAGATCCTCAATTTGCCCTTTCCCCTCGGGCGAGTGAGGCCCATCCTTCTGCAGCCGCCTTGTTTCGTCACACATATCATTGTCATAAGTGACTCTCAATATTATCGCAGTATTGGTCAAGATCAAGTAATGTACACACATTGTGTTCTTATATATATATCAATTTATATTTTGCTCTAGAAGTTTTTGTTGTTGCTTCAGTGACAAAACTTCTTTTGGGTATTTTAGTGTTATATTATCATAAATATTTATTTGTTGACTGTCTTTAAGGAGGTAATCTATTGGGTCTTTCTTTGGACTCTGTGTCGAGGCTACTATTCTACGTTGACGATGGCAACGATGTCATCGGAATGATATCACTGGACAACAACAGTCATCATATTGTCGTCGATTCAGACATTGGTCATCCTGTAGACATCGAGCTGGACAAACACAATGGGTGAGTATAATTGGACTTGAAAATAATAATAAACACGTTGAAATCCTTAGATATTTAGGACCTTAGAAAAGAATTAGGAGCTACTAAAAGAGAGTGTTAAGGAAGAGAATGCAAATAAATAAAAGAGTTTGAGAATTAGAAAGAAATATACAAGTCTTTGTGTAGCTAAGCCCAAAGACATTTAATATCTTTTGAAACAGACGAGATATACATTCATTTTAAACATGCTCTTCAATTGTTTACACAAACAACAGTGTGATCTACTGGAGTGACATCACCGGAATCAAAATAGAGAGGTGTAACTATGACGGCTCGCACCGTGAGACAATAATTTCCGCATCGTCTTATCTGACAAGTCCAGCTGGTCTTGCTTTGGACACAGTAGGTAAGATGTTTAAATTTTCTTGCACTCTTTGTATTTTTAATGTGAAATAATTGAGATTTGTTCTTACTTTTATGTATTTTTTTTAATTATTTTGTTTCCCTTCTCCAAAATGTTCAATTTACTTTTAGAAATTAGGCCCTATTTGTTGTTGTCTGCTTTTACCTCACTTTGCTTTGCGTACATTTATCCGTTAGCATAGATATTTGTTTCGTTCCCTTTCTGATTTCCTTCATACTTACTTGCGTTTGTGTTCATACGTATGTATGTTGTGAATGATTGCAATAACGAATACGTGGATGTGTGAACCGATGGATCAATGTACGAATGTGAAGGGAGGAGACTTTACTGGGCAGATACAGGTACACACCGGATAGGATGGATGGATTTGGATGACAGACGACCAGAAGTTTTTTTTTATCAGAGGGACTCATGCTTTACGGGCCTGGATATCTACCAAAATGAGTTGTTTGTCACGGACTGGGGACCTAAACAGTAAGCACTATTATCACGTTTCTTTATCTTGCAGCAACACAATTATTTTTACAATAACCAACTTTATTTGCCCCATTGGGCAATTTGAACATGGAAAGCTGCTTTAGTCATAAAGTTAAGTTAGAAATAAAAAAAAAATTAAAAGTTCGCTGCAAGAGACTTGTTGTTTACAGAGCATGCCTTCAAGCTATATTTTCACTGATTACAATGGAAAAGTTTCATATTTCGTTTCTATTTGAGAAGCTATAGACATTACATAACACTGTTGTTTTGGAACGCAAAATAAATTCAAAGAACGAATCATATACATTCTGATAAACAAAAACACACTATGTGAATTACTAAGTAGATTATAGATTTCTCTTTACATACCTCAAGACGGTCTAGTAATACTTATACTCGCCTTTTGTTGAGTGGTAGTACAATTCGGGCATTTGACATTTGACACAAATTTTGTAGTTCTGTGTCTACGATACTTTATGTTATATTTTGTATTTCTCTATGTGTTTCGGCAAACTACTACCAGGTGTCAGTCAGAAACAACACACATCTATCGCATTGGCAAGAATAGAACGATAACGGCGACTGTACAAGTTAATAGCAAAGTAAAGGATGTTCGTGTCTATGCCGAGGAGAGTTTACATAAAGGTGGGCAAACATTTTTTACTGGCCGGTAATTTAAAATAAGAAAGTGAGTCTAATATAGAAATGCAGAGGGGATAATATTTTTCTCGAATGCTTCCTTTATTTTTCTGTATTTTTTGCGCTTTGTTTACCTGCACCTTAAAATTTAATAATGTTTTCTGTACACATGTATACTTTCTTCACTCAAAATTCCATTTACACATGTTTAGACATATCCCTTGTGCGTGTCTTGAGCAGTGATGAGTGGGTCAGCTGCTTCACATTCACCATTCAGTTGTTTTATTGTCCACTACAGCCTCCTTTCCTCTCCTAAAGGCTTAAGAGTGGTGGCTAGACAACACATGACAACACCAGACCGTCCACTATCTTTACTGTAGTGAGAAGTGGTTCCCAATGTCCCAGGGTGTCAACTGTGTTCTGTACTAAGTGGTTGGTTTTGTGTTCCTTGTAGCATGTTCATATCCTTCTCCTCAGTAACTTCAACTTCAAAGGCCTGTATTTACTGGTTCACATTGGCAGGTTTAGTGACACATATTAGATGTGTACTTAGATAACTTATACAACATGTGCTTGGCATTACCACCTGATGAATTGGACTTGTAAGTGGTCTGAAAATTATTAAAATATTTAATACACGATTCTTTCCATGGCATTTACTGATTTTGCTGCTTTTCCACCCCTTTTCCACCCTGTTACTGTTGTGATCATGACAGAATGTAGCCGGTGCAGGTGTCATGGTCTAAAATGGCGGCTCCTGAGTTGCCCACCTTCTCCTGCTGTTTTCTGCTGTTGTAAATCACTCTGTGTGTGCCTTTGGTGTTAACATGACCTGGTTGGTGTTAGTGCTGGTCTCCATTTCCATATAATGCAATGTTAAAAATGATGAAAAAAAACCCCATTACCCTAAGTTCCACTCTGCTTGCACTAGAATCCCTCTTGAAATGTCCTGATGCCTTTACTTAATCTCTCTCACTTTGTTTAAAGAAAAAAAGTTTTTTTTAAATTTAATTAGCAACACATTATTTGTGTAAAATGAGCTGAAGAACACTTTAATCATTATATCAGAGTAGTGACAAAAGAGGGAGGTAAATGTCATAACTACAACACGAGATCGTATCACAACCCATGGTGACCTCACTATATTAAACGATTATACAGTAACATATGAAATCCAACAACAAGAAATGACAAACTATTGTTCTTCACGTTTCTTCTTAATTTATCTTCTTGTTAATAGTTGTGATTATTGTTATTTGACTAGTTCGCCTGATCTTCTTCTGCAGATTTATGACACTCTCCATCATTTTCTTTGTTTTCTGATTCAACTGTGTCTGCTATGTTTGGTTTTTATTCCTTGCCTGTATAGTTTATCCTTTGTCCGTCGTATTTTCATTGCTCAACTAATGTAACTATCTTTTCTGGTTGTCGTGTCAGGCGTTATCCCCATCGCCTCACTTGTCACATAGTCAATTACCATGAGAGCACTGATGATAACCGTACGTCGACTCTCTTGAACTCTATCAGGGTAGCTTTATGTATGCTGCAGTATTCCTGGTTTTTAAAACCAAAACGTTCCCACTGGCCCCGTGGTGGGCGATAGCGACCCTTAACTCCAGCTACCCATGTCAACATAAACTGCAGGCGAACAATACGTACGATAATCACACGTTCATCAGAGGTCTTACCAGAGAGCTTAGATATAGAGAGGGTGTACTTCTTTATCCTTACTTGTTAAGAAAAGTAGTGACGCAGTTGCGTCCCTTCGAAACGTGATGCTACGCCCTGGTTGCTACTACCAACCACTACTACACAAAGTCATCGCTAGCAGTATTTATCTTTGGAGTAAATGTCTATGTGTTTGCGATATGAAATGACTTTTATCTAAAAACAGATTTTTGTGTCTTTTATTCATGAGAATTGCTTAGATGAGGGTAGTTGGGAGAGTTTTAATACATGTACGACAGCTGACTATATCTAAAAAAGGATAACTTTTATAAATTCAAACAGCACATCCATGAGCACAAATTTGCATTTATTTAAAATCCATAAAAATCTAATTTATGAGAATTTATGAATATGAGAAAAGCAGTTAAAACAGACTTACACATGAATATAAACATGACACATTCAGAAGACTAGCTCACATACTAATATAGATTTCTGTTTACATACAAGCAGGCAGCAATAAATTCTCACACAAATCATAATACTACTAATAATCATAATTAATAACAAATCATAATACTACTATTAATAATAATGTATATATTTATATATATTCATATCCCTTGTTGTAAGAACATTGGTTGACAATTTAAAGATAACAGCTATGCTTACTATGAAATATACAGCAAGCAGATACTCAAAAGGGATCATTCACACATGTACTTTAAATGAAGATTTATAACATTTTCTTTCACACTTTTCTAAAATAATTTTTAATTACTTTAGCTTAAAAGCTACAAATGATGTAACTTCAACATTTTTCGATTTCTTTTTGTTCCTTTTTTAAAGAAGACACAGAGCTATCTTTAAGAGAAAAATGAAGGCAAACATTGATAAATAGATTAATCACACTTCCTGTTAGATCACACTCACCAAGTGGACAACAGAGGTCAATGCTTTTTAGGTCTTCCCACAGAAGTTGAATCAACTGAGATTTAACTTTTTTCCCAGGAAGTAACTGGTCAATATTTTTACAATTGGAACACTCTAATATCTTAACTGTCTCACTCAGAATTTTGCTCAGTTTTTCTTTAAGATTTGTGATCTCCATCTTTAATTCAGCTTTTGTAGGAGAATCTGGCACAGTTCTAGAGCATGCAGGCTCAACTGCAATATCTTCTTGTTCTTCTGCAAACAGATGCATCAAACAGATGCTTATAATGTACTGGACAATATCCGTGTGCGGACTTTTTGCCGACGGACGTTTCACCGACGGACGTTTCGCCGCATTATGTCAGAGAGAGAGAGAGCTTACTTACTTCTCAAAGAATGAAAGTAACTACTAGATTACACAATAATTCTTTATTTCAAACAAATTTTACACACAGACTTCACAGACAGTTCACTTTGATTGTCACAGATTATGCGCAACAGCTTTGAGAAAAAACATTGATACAATGGCGAGAGAAATGTGTGAGCTAACGGTTCACACGAGGAGGGATAGTGAGAGAGAGTTCACTGATACATTGATACAATGGCGAGAGAAATGTGTGAGCTAACGGTTCACATGAGGAGGGATAGTGAGAGAGAGTTCACTGATACATTGATACAATGGCGAGAGAAATGTGTGAGCTAAGGGGCGTCACACACTTGACTTCGGCTAAAGGTCCCGCGTGAAATGCCGAAATGAAGTGCCCCGCGCCAAAAGGTCCTGCGGCGAAACGCCGGTCGGCAAAACGTCCGTCGGCGAAAAGTCCGTGTACCACAATATCACCCCTCATCTTATAAATATTTTCTTAATGAATCAAAAATAGCATGAAGGCATATTATTTAAAAACAATTACCATGCAAGATCACAGCTTTCTGTGAAATCCTGGGCTGCTTTGCAGAAGTGGGTTTGGACATTCTGTCCATTGGTAGCTTTCTTGAAGAAGTTACATACAAATACAGCTACATGGAAATGTGATTTACAGATTTTGTACCTATTAGCATAATGAAAAGGAGTTAACAGTAGCCAAAATATCCAATAGATCTATAAGTAGAATCTGTACAAACACACACACACACATTCAAACAGACCTTTTTCAGTGCAAGCCATGATCATCATTAGCCTCATGTGCCTATTAGAGTGATCTCTCATGATAAATGTAAATTAAAAAAATAAAATATGACAGACACAAAGGCCCATGATGGTAAAATGTGGCTTAGTAATATATATTGGAATATGTTATTATCTACTAATCATAAGTTACCAACCTTGCATGGTGGATTTGGAATGGAGAAAACTGTGGGTACAACATTCCACACAATACTTTTCTTTGGGTTGGACAGTTGTACTGACTTTCCTCAAAATGATCCGAGCAAAGACAGTAGCCTTTTCCATACACATCAGATGGTGTAAGATGGTCAAAATCTCTCCTTGTAAATTCATCCATATTTTGCACCTGTTGTAATACTTTTTTGAATATATTAATAACAAATATTTTATAACACCTCACCCCAGTGACGAATGCCTTAAATGATAATACTATAACAAATTTAAATAGGTTTATAATCAGATAAGTGAGAATTCATAACACAGTTTCACAGTATAATCAGTAAAGTCGTTTTAATAATCATAGAAATCGAGAAAACGCGTTATAGTAGAATGCTCTCAACTACAGTACACTTATGGATCGTAATTTGAGAATACATTTGTAGCTTACCTCTCTTCGTCCTTTGGGAAATTGTGGAAACGTTTTTCTTTTGATCTTAATTTAAATCTGGCGTTCTGACAGTTAATTGCAGAACAAAATTGTCCACCTTGCCTCAGACGATCACCTTTGCTTGCTTGTGTCATGTCGTTTCTTAGCATCACGTTACGAAAGATAACTCTTACCGACGAGTTTCCCCTGCGGTCACGAGTGGACCTCTCTACCTAAGCTCTCTGGTAACACTTCTTTAAAGTCACACGCTACCTGTCCTAGAGAGAGAGAGCTACAGGAGGGACGAGGAGAGAGACAGTACACAGCATGTACAAGAGTTTGCTGTTCTTCCGTTAGAAAGATTGTAACAATGTGTCACCCAATATCTCCTTTTGTTTTTTCAGAAGCAGAGCCTGTGACCACTAGCACCAAGTTCATCATTGCTGTCTGTGTTGTGGGCGCTGTCGTAGGAATTGCTGTCATCATCGCACTCGTCTTTGCCTTCAAACGAAGACGTAAGACGAATGACACCAGCTCGGGTGATGCATGTCTTCCCTGTCCTTTATGTCTGTACATTCGTAGCCATTGTCATAACAAAACTTCTGCTCCTAACCAAAACTTAAAAGTAGTTTGTACAGTAAACCTAGATGTACGCTTCTCAAGCTATTGAGCTAAAAAGTGTATAGCGAACAAGAAAAATTGTCTGTAAACTTAAGCGTTTTTATAGATTTAGCATATCTTTTGTTATTACAATCGACCTAATGACTTAAGCACAAAAGTGAACCTCTTTTATTACTGAGGTACAGTTGCTGCACTACAAGTGTTAAAAATATATAGTCGTACCTTTATGGTTAATAGACAAGACAAATGGAAAAATCACGTCGTACTTCTATACCTGCATTCTCAACGATTCTCAGTTGAGTCGGTTCTTCTGCAACCGAAAACATGATACAAAAATGATTTTAAATTCTTTAATGTCCCTTGCCTTAACTTTTAATAACATTTGCAAAGAACAAAATAACTTCGCTATGCTATGATGGTCCCCACATGGTACTAGTCAAGCCCGATGGAGCTGCGAATGCCCGCGAATGAAATTTCGACCGGTATTTAAAAAACAATTACACCTATTTACATACAATAAAGACAGCTGTGATACTCCGTTTGAAAGAGCATTTCAGAGCATTTACGCATTTTTGTGCATTTTAAGAATTATAGGTTGTGATTCGTTGTAGTAAAAGCAAATAAAAGATTTAACTATATGGGAAAGATAATTCAAAATTCGAGAAGTAGGTCAAAAGTTAGAAATGAAGAAAAAAAATATTTACGCAAAATATATTATTATAAAGTACCAATTGGTACTTAAGCAAGCATATATGTTATTATAATATACATTAGAAGATACATATTACTTACTGTTTTCTTCTCATTTTCTGCTGTTTGGGTACAAATCCGTGTCGAATTAAGTAACCGGGAACGAACATCAGCACGGCGCTTGATCAACCAAACCTTTGCCTACTTTCAAACACAACGAAATACATGATTGGCTGACTTTCAGCTTTTGAAGGGAAGTAATCAATAGTGGAACAATTCCTAAGGGTTCCAGTGTTTCCTCCCTTTTATATTCATTCACTACGCACAGTATTACAGACTCAGACTGTAGTGTGGTTACAGCAATACATTCACCAAGGGTGTGTGATACCTCAACGGACTGAGGATACGCAGTATTTACTCTTATTCTCCTTTAAGTCTTATTACTTAAACGAATGATAAAAAAAAAATTTGTCTGTATTCACAAAGAGGTGACCTAGGAACATACAGTCTTTCGGATGATGAAATGTGCAGGTCAGAGCAATCCCGAAGAATATGTGGCTTTCACGCAGAGACAGAACACACCGGAAATCCCACTGGAGTCACTGGCATCAGCACCAAATGCTCTTCATTTCAATCCTTATGAAGAAATCCCCAGTTCTCAATCCGGTTATGGAGATGGCAACTCTAATAACGCAGGTCAGCACACTCAGAATGCTTTTTGCTATCGTCAAACCAGGTACAACTGGTCGAAAGACAATTAGTTTACAGAAAAATACTTGTCTTCTCTTTCTGCCATGTCAGTTATAGCGAGCGAAAGTTGTTTATCGTGATCAAGATCATTTAATATACCTGGTCGAGAGGGGATGAGCACAAGACTCCTTGTGGTGATGGCAGCTCTAGGGAGAACTAGTTGTTGATATTCCCTTTCCTACTTAAGTCTATGTTACTATATCAATCTTGTCATCATAACCCAAGTGTTTAAACAGTTGACTTGGGAAACATGCCACGGAGTTATTTGTCCATTGAGCCTACCGCTCCACTAAGTGTCAGGATCTTTGTTTATCCCTTTACTACTACTAAAAAAAGAAATGTTACACATCATGGTTTTCACGCACCCCGTTTCAAGTGTTTGTGTTTACATGTTTCAACAGCCACAGGACTCAGGGTTGGGATATATTTTTCTGGTAGTGAGTAAACGACAAAATGCACAGATAATACACATCCCTTGTTCACTGCTTTCTTAAAAAAATCTGTCAAATAAGCTTTTTATTGTACACCTTCTTATTGTTGCCTACCTAATGTTACTACGTACCTGGCTTCTCACACTATTACATTACATAATGATTCAGACCTTTGTTCTGTTCATCCACTCAAAAATATTTTCTTGGTCCACAAGAAGGAGTTATTTGACTTTTCTGTAGTCTATGGCTGTTGTAGATAAATATTTAAAGTACAAGCGTTTAGAGGACGTTTAAGGGGAGATGGTGCCATTCACATCCCAACATTAACAGTGTCTACAGCAGCCACCAGCGAATATGCAAACAACGTCTGTGGCAAATGGACAGTCACGACTTGTAAACATAATGGCTACACAGAGAAACCTTCAATGTCATGTCACACCTTGTGGGACGTTGATAGGTGCCTTTACTCCCCCAGTGTCACCTGACGTGTGACAAGTCTTCCTTTCAGTTCACGTGACTAGCTGATGATTGGTTGAAGGATTGTGGTGATCTGCTTGTCCACGACAGACAGGTTTTTCCACTACTGGTATAATATTAATTTCTTTCCTCATAGTACTTACTGACTTTTGCGCCCAGTACAGGGCTTTTTCCTGTACAGTTTCATCTTCGTGGCTGGTAAGATTTACCTCGTTACTTTTCACCCACATACTTAGTTCCCCGGGGACAATATTTTGTGTTGGACATGCTAATGAGGGAACATTTTACAACCATGTTCGAGTACAGCCTTGGCAATTGTCCAACTCGACCTTTTACTGTCCCACCTTGTAGTGCTTATATTTCTACACGACCTTAACGCATGTTTTACTCATAAAGAAGTCTGTAATAGTCTTTCTTAGCTTCTTTGCTCCTTCAAGGTCCCCATCAATACTCATGAGAAATAGAGAGACGACGAAGACATGTTTTCTCGTAAGCGATCAGCCCTGAAAGATCGGGCCATCAGCTTCTCACCTGGTTATTTGTAAGCTTTACCGCTACAACGCCCGTAATATCTCACTAAAAAAAAAGGAAGTAAGTCGTTTAAGACTCACACAGAATACGTTGTTACTTGATTCCCCTCCCCCCCCCATGTTAATCTTGTCATCACCAACCGTTTTCCCCACAGAGTAGATTATGTCGGCATAGATTATCAATAAATAGATGATTGAGATCATACATGTTTGTGTTGTTGGATCATGATTTGTGCAGGTGACACAAGCTTCGATCAAAGTGTAAGAAATGGGTCCGCTCTTTACCTGACACCGACTGGCCTTACAGGTAGGTTCACCTAGCACATGGTCTAATCAGGTTTCAAAAAATAAAATAAAGTTACTTTTAAAACGTTTTTTTCTTCTTATTCTATTTTTCTTGTAAGAAATAGTTTGCAATCAAATAAATAAATATATGGAATCGGTTGAGAAATGATTATCAAATTTCAAATATCAAAGTTCTTTAGAAAAGGATTAAGAGACATCAGACAATAGCTCAACTAAGCTTCTACAAGTCGATAAACAATCAAAATAAGCAAACATAACTTTTCAAAATTACAAAACTATAGACGCAAACAGCTTTTCTTTGAGTATGAATTAATACAAGATATGATTTTACAGTAATTTTATAACTGAAGTGCAGACATCTTTAAATATATAACATGAGTTTTACGTAGTCTCTCTAAATCGGAGTTGGTGAGTGATATCAAAACTGTGGCTATGTGGATATTTTTATTTATTTATTTTGAAGGTTATGAGTGGAACCACATGCTGGTTGGCCACAGGCTTATTTTTTTTTTAAATCATTGAAGGGCACAACCACCGTCAGCACACATTAGCTTGTAATTGTTCTAATTTTTGTAAATAACAACAATAATTTATTATCATTTACAACGTAATTCTAAATAATTAGTCTCCTGTACTTTGAAATCTGTATTACATTTTTTATTATTCTTTCATGTAAATTCTTCTATTTGTCTCCTTTCCTACAGGAGCGGACACAGCATTGCCAGCGATTTAGTAAATCATACATGAACAGCAAGCTCACAATAAGACTTGTTTTCTTTTACTTGACGACCGTAAAATGTATTAATTGGTATAAAATGTATTAATTGGTATAAAATGTATTAATTGGTATAAAATGTATTAATTGGTATAGTTAAGTCCTTAGGTGTGATAAAGACTCTTGTGGCTCCAATCAACAACAAAACATTTACTATAGACCAGAGACGTTGGTATAACGTCTATGTCAGTGATGCCCAACCTTTTTCGGCCTGCGGTCCATATCCATTTCCGACATGCGTGTCACGGGCCACTTCACCGCAAATATAAAAAGAAGAAAAAATATAGCACAGATGCCATTTTTATTAGGAAAAAGTTGTACTTACCATTAATTATGTAGTAATTAGTGGGATATTTGAAGTTGTTTTTCCGTCATGGCCGCTAACTCTTCTGTAATTTCAAAATCGGTTTGTACCGCGAATAAATACCAAGAGTTGAGCGGTGTCAGACGAGTCGGTGGACTCCTCTCTGTAAGAACCCCATTGTTTTATACCTTGCTAGAAAGCCGGAGTCTGTATTTTAAATCTCTTTAACGACTGATTCAAATATTAAATAATGAAAAGACCACTAATCCCCTGTGTAATGCGGCGTCCCTCGTTCTCAAACACTGGTTTCCTCCCAAGACGAAAAGCAAGAATGAAATCCATCGAAAGATTGAGAGACGCCCCTATCTAGGGATAAATACTTCTTCTTCCCTTTTTTTTTTTTTTTTTTTTAATTACTAACATGCCGATTTCGTGTACTGTGGGCTGGATATGGCCAGCGGGCCGTAAGTTGTGCATCCCTGGTCTATGTATAGACCGAACCGCAACGCGGAGCAATCGTTGTCAGCATCGTAAGGGGAGGGCAGCACGAAAGTGAGGTTGACACCATTGCCAGGCAGGCCCTTGACTGGAACCCTAAGGGGAAGACGAGAGTTGGGAGACCAAAACAAACTTGGTAAAGAACAGTAGATAACGAGGTAAAGGACGTGGGAACCACATGGACCCAACTGAAGGGGGCTGCCCTATAGCGGGTCCGCTGGCGAGGTGTTGCTGCGGTCCTATGCTCCTGAAATGAGCAGCAAAGAAATAAACTAAATGTTTATTATACGCTTCATCACATGTCGAGTTTTGTGTTCGGGGAACAGCAGGGGTGGGGGCTCAGGAGCCACGTGGTAAAGTCTGTGATGGACGTGTGAGTGTTGTACTGTGGTTCTCCTGTAAGTTATGTTGACGTGGGTGGTGAGGATTGAGGTTAGCTCTCGCCCACGAACCTGATTCACGTTTCGAATACAAGCCACGAATACTGAAAAACTGTATGTATGTATATCTTTGCATTTTTTTAATGTTTCAAAAAAATCACTATTATCATACGTTAAGTGAGATGTGGTTTTGTCTCCGGGAAACAGCAGGAAGTGTGTGTGTGTGGAAGTGGGGGGGGGGGGAAGTGAAGCTGAATGATCGACTTGTGATTATCGCCCTTCGTAGGATTCCCGGGCCCAGTGTTCATGTTTTCGCGTAAAACGCAGGAGCACACACATATAAACAAACAGGGGCCCTGAGTGACTCTAAGAAGTGACAACCCCAAGCTCAGTGATAATTTCATGCAAACGAATCAAAGTACAGCAGTCAATGTCCCCGAATCTCAAAACTATTAAATAATGAAGGACGCAGTAGAATAAACCATCGCTAAAAGTATGGAATCATCTATGTCATTCAAAACATCAGCAGTGGCAAACCTGACCAAAACAATTTTGATGAAGGTGGCAGCGAAAACAAAACAAAAAAAAGTCGAGTCACAGTTCGAAGATCCAAAGGAGAGGATCAAACAAATAAAAATGTAAAGCACAAAACTCGCTGCTGTAAAGAGGGAACAATACACATTTACAGCTACATTAATAAGCTTTTCATAGACTCCACACAGAGAAGCAAAGAGTCACCACAGAAACCACAGGACTCAGTGATCGCCAGTGTGCATTCGTCTTAGTTTGTAATCAGATGAATGTAAGCAGCTTACACTCCATCATCTCCTTCTTAACTTAAATTCGCATTATTCGCATCGCTATGGAAGGTCTCTTAAGGATTAATACAAATACTAGAAATGTTTCTTCAAATAAGTCTCATAACAGTAAATGGAACAACAGACGAGAGGAGGAGCGAGACATGCGCACAGCAGTGTGACGTGTCGGGGATAAAGGTGACGTCACAACATCTACCCGGTTTGTCATCTCTTGTGGGAAGGGTTCGTGTCTCGCAACACGCTGGACGGAGAAAAAGTCTGACACTCAAGTATACAGTCAACTCGCTGAGAATTCGTCTCTCCTGACTTATCAGACATAAAACTCTTCGGTGTATAAACCACAGATACGTGGGAGAGTAACAACTCTGTATTGTAAATGGCTAAATAAACTCTTATACTTAATTTTGTCCGTTATACATCCTCGTCTAATCATAATATGCTGAGTGTAACTAACCAAAACTGTAAAAAATTAAAGATACAAATTTAATTAAGAATTAGTCGCGAGCAACATGAGCCTTTGTTATTCGTGTGGTCCTTACCTGTTCAGGTCTGTTTGTGGTGTCGGTTAGCCATATGACCGCTGACTCTACTGTCGTTATTTCTTTTGTTCCGTTGTCGATAAACTCCTCAGGCAGCTGTACTTCGGGAGTCAACACGAGAAAACGAGGTTCAACGAGTGTAGTCTATCGCTCGTGACGAAATCCAAATGTCGTTTGTTAGGAGGAGACGAGCGATGTCCGAACCCGCAACATCCATAGTAGCCTGGGCACAACTAATACTTACACACCCTGACACACTGGACCTCCGAACATAAAGTTGTGACAAACAACAAACACCACCAGGAGAGTCTTAAAAATCTTTACCTCGACAAGGTGAGTAACAAGGCTGGACTCGCACACTGTTCTTGTTTGAAGAGAGGAACTCCGAGTGTTCGACTACTATTGTGGGTAAACAATACTCACTTGCTCTAAACACACTTATTATGACCAATCGCGATTACTGTGAATACCATAAAATAGAATAGAAAATAATAATAAATAAAAATACCATAAAAATGTTAGGCCACGGGTGGATCCATGAAATTTTCGCCCTTTAAAGAAAAAAGGAATCAACCATTACAAAATTGTTTACAGCATTTGGAGGCGATAGCATTTTTAACAACAGTTCTTTTTCGCTTTTGTCTTTAAGATTTGCTGATCTAATTCAGTAAGAGATAAAGCAACTGCCATTTTTTACCTATCTTTGGTTGACTCAGCTTGGAATGGATATTGCTGTAGGACTAATGCTTCCGCAACAGAAGCTCAATTAACTTAACAACAAAAGATATTTTACTGTTTTATAGGAAAGATTTTTATTTATTTTATTTATTTACCACAATTTATTACCAGTGTAGCTACACGGTGCAATTCATAAGGCAGGACTGTATTGTCTAGTCTTTATTCACACGTAATGTTTAATGGAAGACAAGGCGCAGACTGAGACAGACAATCTGACTAGCAAAAAGTTGTTGTTGTTTTTTGTTGTTTTTTTTTTGAGGACAAAATCCACAGACAAAATTTTTCAGTGAATTTGTCTTTGTAGTATTTAGTCAATAAGCCACCTCCAACCTCACACTTACACACACACATATATACAATGATTGAATTCTGCACAAGAGCGAGAAACTAAGAAAGTGTGAAGTGTTATTGAGAGACGGAAAGTGAGAGACGATGAGATGAGAACAGAAGGAAGACTGTCTTTCCTGATTTGAATGCCGATGACTTATCAGTGAGAAACATTCACGGAGGTCTCTAAATATTAATTGTAGCTCAGCCCTGGGGTATGGACATTATAATCTTGTTAAATCTGCGTTTATCCTCTCTAATATTTCAACATCCTATCTGCCATTCTATAACCAAACGTTTGCAATTAATTTTGTTTGTGTTCGTGTATGTGTGTTCGTATTATTCGGTGTACTTTATTATAATTTACTGTGTATTTTTTATTTTTATTATTTCACCCGACTGTGAATGTCGGACATATATCCTCAAGCAAATTCATTGAAACAAACCTGGAAAACTGTAAACAAAAATCAGTTTGTGTAAGTTGTATTAAGAATAATACTAATACACTCAGATCAGTACAGCAGGGCTTCTGCTTACGCAAAAAATTGCGTACAGTACGCATTAAAAGTTCGGAGGACCCCTTCGATTTTCGTCAATGGGGTCCCCTTCAAATTTGGGCAAAGAACAGGGACCCCTTAAAAATATGACGAAGTGGTCCCTGGGACGCCAAGGAATTTAGCCTTAGCAGAAGCCGTGCAGTACATGATATGGCCTATTCGATTCTTCAGCAGCAATTTGATGCTTTTGACATTGAATTCACCAGTTTTAAGCAGTCTTGATGGATTTTATGAACTTTATACCGATGTTTATGAAGGCCAGAATGAACTTTACACAACCACAAGTTCTCAGTGGGGTTAGGATCAGAGAGTTTGCAGGTCCCTGTAGTACGTTTATTTGATTATTTTCTTGACATTTTGATATAGGGCTAGATCATGCTGGAAAATTCAGATTCATTAGGGAATAACCTGTCCAGGTGTGGAACAAGTCTTCTGCCAGGCAATTTAATGTATTGCTGTTAGCGCATCATGCCATTGCACAAGGGTTTTGACATGTATGTGCCTTGTATTAAAATGTAATTTCTTTTTACTTGTGTGAAGAGCAATGAGTCTGTTCTATAATGAAGAAATGCGCTGTGTGATTACAATTATTATGATTATCCTATTATGATTATCCTATTATGATTATCCCATTATGCTTATCCTAAAATCTTCATGGTAATGACATCTTTGATGCTCTGATGCCCAGACATAAAATGTGTTAATTTATGCTGGGTCCAATAGGCTTGATGATGATGACGATGTGACGATAGTAGAAGCTGATAGCGGCTAAAGGCTTAGGGTGTAGGTAAGCACTGCTTCATTGCCGACTAATTCTACCCGCCAACAGTCACAGGACGAGCGGCTTCGTCTCGTTCACGTGTTCATCCTGGTGCGTGCGACTAGCTAATCATCGGGGAAGTCACGTGACGACAAACATTGCATACTGACAAACCAATGGCATTCATTTCTCAAGTCAAGATGAGGAAGCTGTTTAAAGGAGGAAGAGAATTTACTGGGGACCGTTGTCTCTGGTGAACTTACTAAACAGAGAAGCAGAACTGACTACAGACAGGAGAGCAGTTCAACTATTCTCGCTAGACTCTTGTGAATGAACCAGAGCTAAAATCGGTGTCTACAGATCGGAGAAATTACATTAGGAGGTGAGTTTGTCATCATCATCATCATCATCATCATCATCATCATCATCATCATCATCATCATCATCATCATCATCATCATCATCATCAAGGACAAAATGTAAATTAAAATTTATTTTTTTAAAATCAGTGTCGTCTTTTGGACTTTTGCTCCATTTAATGTAACCTGAGTAGCATTAAAAATGTGGAATTAATATGTTACCTGCCCAACAACACTAGGGTCGTAGTTATAAAGTGAGGGTAAGTTTTTCCGAAGGTAAAATTAAGAACTTCAGGATTAGTATCTTCAGAACTGAAGAAGTTGTGCCCAGATCTTTCGAGCACTACTTCAATAATATTTTATTTTCTCTAGGACATAATTTCACCGCTTTATAACATCTTCTATGGTAAAGCATGATATGCACGAGCTGGAAACCGCTTTCTAACCGGAAACAAGATGATTGTCCTTAAAATACTTATGTTGTCCCTGAGCATTGACTTTGCTATCTATCCACGTACCACAACAAAACTGTATGCAACTTATCGTAAATTTTATTAATTTTTGTATTTCAGTTTTATTCGCGGTGTTGTTTGGTTCCTTGAATGTGTTTTATGATTCATATCACAGGAGTGATGAGTTGATTTATGTTTCATGTTACATTTTTGTGTTAAAACAATAATACCTTGAAAAACTGTCGCAAGTGACAAACCTTTGTTCTCTGAAGGATTTATGGGTGTACTAGATAATAAAAACTTGTTTGCACCACTGCAGATCCTTTGGCAAAGAAAAAAAAAACAAGAAAAAAGCAAACATAAAACAACGAATAAGGATGTTAAAAGACAATAAGAGGCAAAATAGAGTAGAAAAACACGATTGAGTGATACTAGCTGGCTACTTACATTCACTATTTATGAACTGAAGTTAGTTTAGTAGTAGTAATAATAATGAGGATTTCCAAGTGTCCATCAAACAATTTCCTCAGAGCGCTTGACATAAATCCTGTATAGACTAAATCCCCACAACCACTCCCCCTAAAACATGTAACAGACCAACTCACATGTACAACACACACTCACTCATACACAAAGTACATTACAGACACACGCTATACACGCTCACAGTCGTGTCTTCGATGTTTTGCGCAGTTGGGTGAAGTGTTTAAACATCTCTTTCAACTTTTTCTTGATTGGAACCACAATTCAGCGTTCTGAAAATATTTGAACATTGTTACACTTTCCAAGAAAGCTAATCCCAGTGAACTTTATACTTTTTGTCACAACCAGTTACCTCTCTTTTAAATAAATTCTTAAATGTCGTGAAAGAGTGGGGATAGGGCAGTAGTGTGGGTTTGCACATCTATTTTACTCTAGAAATGACGTCATTTCTAGAGAGAGATATTACGTCATTTACGCGGTTGTGGGTGGGAGCTTAGGCTCGTGGTGGCTGTGAGGCGTGATTGGTTGTGGTGTGTCAGGTGGCGTGACTGGCCCACGAACGGTTACTGCACAAAAAGATCTAGAGATGCAGGCTGAGCGTTTGGACTGTAAAAGAAAGATCTGGACGACAAGCTGGGCTGTACGTTAAACCTCTAGGGAGAGACAGTGATCTTGATATCTCAAGTCTTCGTTTGCACTTGTCCTTCGCCAAACTTAAGACGAAAGAACTACTGAGAGAAAAGGACATTAACCTAGAAGGTGATTTAGCCACCCAGTCGTACCTGTGCGTACTTGCGCCTTCCTCGTACTCCTCTCATGGCGTACCGGTCAACAGAAGACCGAAGTTCTAAGACAATATTTCTTCAGCGGCGCGACAAGAGATTACCCATACTACATCCGCCATTGGACAGTGCAGTGACAGTTGTGCGTGTGTGTTCTGCAAGGACTAAACACCAGACAGTCTTGAACACAGCTAAGTGGCGTGTGCATGAGGAGTGTACGGGGAGAGTGTGTGAGCAGTATTGTGTGTGCAGTATTGTGTGTATGACAGATAAGGTTAGATCTGGCTCTCAGTTATCTGGACATATTAGA
The DNA here is from genome assembly GCA_004794325.1 of Pomacea maculata. NCBI lineage: Eukaryota > Metazoa > Mollusca > Gastropoda > Architaenioglossa > Ampullariidae > Pomacea > Pomacea maculata. The sequence goes on from SRHC01003032.1 coordinate 215,729, forward strand.
AGTAGGGGAAATAATTAGGTAAACGGGACGGTCTAGACAACGATCAATTGTTCATACTTTGTAACTGTAACATTTTCTGGTTTGTATGAACTTCTGGAAATAATAATTAACGTTTTTTTAATACACTAAATTGCCTCGTGTTTCCATTGGAGTTAAGTGTGCTTGGGGGCTCGAGGTGATTAAAGTGTTAATTAATAAGCAATTTAGTGTGGTAGCACGCGGTAAGTGTCGACGTGGATTTGGTGGGGGTATAGACGGTGTGTTGGACCGGTGATAGAAATCGTACCCCCTACCAAATCTACGGACCCTGCCCCGGGTTTGCGACAGTAAACAAAATAGTAAAACATAATACTGATATTAATAGGGAGCAGAAATTAGACTAAATGCAGTTTTCAGGAAGATTTATTTATTTTGAATTCATTATGTAAGAAAAAAAAGGCGCATGTAAGACTGCGTTTTGATATTCTTTTACAATGCAACCTCACCTTTGGATTAATGTGCGGGGACAAGGGTGGACCTAACACGCCCGAAAGGGAAATGGTAGACATCTGGCTCACTTCACCCGACTTTTTCACTCTCACAATTACTCGTCAACAAGCGTATTTACAGGTTATCCCTTCCACCCGAGTGTGCAAACACAACCAACAATAAGAATGTTCAAAATATCAAATTATTATTGAAACAAGAAAAGCAAAATCAGGTTGAACATATCAGAATCACATCACGCACAGATACTTCGCTACCCGCTTTGTCATAATCATTTTACCAGTTTGTAATAGTGTAAACAAAGCTACCTAGTCCTCTTAATAATACTTTATTTAATAAACATGCAGTTCATTTGCTTTCTAAGAAGTCACTAGGCGGACTAGTATAGTTTTTTTTTTTTTGCAATCTGTTTTAATTTTTTACATTTTAAATGAAACTATTTAAAATTTATTAATTGGTCTAACGTTTTTCATCTCCGCCTCTTATTTCAGTGATCACGATGACTATGCAGCTTCTTTTGTGTTTATTTACACTCTTGATTCAGCACCACGTACAGAAAACACGAGGTAAGATCAAGAGTGGGTCGCAGAGAGGGTAGGAATAGTTCGGTTAAAAATCAACAAGAACCTACTCGTCCCGATCCTTTCAACATCCACGTAGCCACATAAAACTCATGTTATGAGGCTAAATGTTAATTATGATGAAGTCTTATATTTCAGTCTAGACCTTTGTTGTTCCAAGAGCTTTGTTTACATTGTAGCCTGTGATGGTTTGTACACCTCACCCAATGGCTCCATCTCGTCCCCGCTGTACCCCAGTCAGTACCCGCCTAATAAAGACTGTATCTACATCATCAACACAACACAGGGCCATCGCATTACCTTGACATTTGTTACATTTGAAATTGAGGCTGCAACCGATGACTGCGAGTTGGATCATTTACAGGTTTGTAATTGTTTCTTTCATGTTCCTTCAGGACGTGTTTTCCGTCATTTTAGAAAAACAGAATATATTATTGTGACACTTGTTTGGAAGCTCTGCATATACTGCAACATAATACTTTATTTGAGAGTTAGTATAATTTTTACTTTTTATACTTTAAAATTCAAAGGCAAAAGCAAAATAAAATGCAGTTGAGCAATAAAGAAGTAAAGGAGGTGAAAAAGACCAGTGAACATTGGATTGCTATGTGACAGCGAGAAATGGATAGCGATCACAGATAAATACAAGCGCAAAATTAAAAATCAAAACGATGTTGAGAAACATGATGTAGAACAGCAGCTACTATTTTAATGCTTTTTTCTGCAATGTGTCTGGTGTTTAAAAACTGAAACCAAGAAAACAAACATTATTTTTTTGTATTCTTAACGGTATGTTGATATTGTTTATATTCCTTAGTATCATTGGCCATTACAATCGGTTCAAGACATATTGCTTAGGAAAATTGTTAAAGATTGTGTATCTCTTAGTTTATCTCTCTATTATCGTCACATCTTTCCCCACAGTCTCCCTCATTGTTTCCTCTGTTTCTTCTTGCATGCAATGTTCAGAATATCTCATTGGATTTGTTTAATAGCTCCTTACTATGACATGAAAACAGCAACACGTGAAAGTTTTTTTTATTACATATGTCAAAGTAGATAGCTAAATAATTACGCATAAAGCGATGATCCAAAAAAAATCGCTTTTTACTTTATTTGGCTATAAGCCCAGAGAGAAGAATTTGTAGCCATGATACAAACAATGACAAAAATCTGTCACATAATAAACCAGAACTCGGGAACATGAAAATTACCCGCCCTACTGTTCCCTATAGGCATGATTTTATTTGATATCACGGTATATAATGCATACTGGTGTAACTATAGGTTCATTGCTCGATACTTGAGAACTATACTTCTTCTTGAATCTTCGTTGTAGCTTTTCTCAATATAAAGAAAAAGTCATGCAGTGTTTGAAGGAATAATTTATTAGTTTATTATTAGTCGGTCTCTCTTCTATCTCCCCAGCTTATTAACATTACTGCGTTAAAGTCGTTTAGAAAAAAACCACCCTGTATCATTTTCTCCTCGATGGTCCGGAATCAGGTCTTGATCCAGTTCTCCTTGATAAATAGTTTAGCATCGTCCTTTCATAATACTGGCCTCCAGAAAAATGATCTTTTGCACATCACTTCCAGACAATCCACCCACGTTTACGAGAAGCCTTCACTTTACTGACAGGCAGCAACAACAATCACTACAAGACACAATTTACCAAAAAATTCAAGATTAATATAGTTTTGATGTTCTAGATAATTTATATATTTAGTATGTTATGTGTTGTACAACTACATACTTGTAGAAAACTCAAGGTGACTGGGGTGTGCGGGATATTTTCTGACATGACAAAAAAGTGAAATGTACATGACCATTAGCAATCATAATTGTGAATATTTTTCATATTCAATAAATTAATGCTCACATCCTAAGATCCGGGATGGAAGTTCCAGACACTCACCGTCTATGGGTATCTTCTGTAACACGAGTGTTCCGGACAGAGTGAGGTCCACGTCTAACACCATGTGGATCAGATTCCGGTCTGGCTCACAGTCAGGCACTGGCTTCAGTGCAACTTACTCATCAGGTAAACAACAATTTCTAAATAGCTACGATTATGTCCTTTTGCTTTTATAGTTTCGTTTTCCATTGTATAATTATCTGGTATTTGTCACTGACATGAAGACACACAGAAATACTACATTTCAGATGATTTTCCCTTGTTTGTTTATTTTAAAAATTATCGGTTTTGCCATTCATTGTTCTCTTCTTATTTGTTTTCACGCAGAAAACAGATCAAACTGCAAACGTTTGAATGCAATAAATAATAGAATCACATGGTGATATGTCCATTATATCAAACAAATCATCATTTACACAGTTATTAGTCGAATCATAATATACTTTATCCACTGCACTGTAGCTCCTTAGAGAGAAGAGGTGATGTGAAGAATGTCTTTGTAGATAACAAAGTCACCATCTTAGAGATCATCGATCGAAGGACATGAACCATAGCGGAGCAAAGTCTTTGCAGTTGTGTCATCGCGAGTCTGTAGAAATAAATAAAATATCGACATCATGGTAAAAATATGAAATGTCGCCTGCAGAGAGATTGGTTTTGTTCAATTTGGTTAGCAGACTTTGCTCTGAACAGACAACTGATTACATCCACGAGGAGATGCTGATAGAAGAAGGAGAATACAATGCAGATGCAATAACAGGTTGTAGGGCATGAAACTCATTAAAATCTTGCAGTTCACCTAGTTCACATCATGGGAAAAGAAAAGCTGATCGCAAGATTTCGATATCAGTAGGCGACCATCGTTAACCTTTTCAGTCAAGGTGCTGAGTAAACTCATCTTTTTTTCGTTTCTCTCTGTACTTCCTTTCACTCTCTCTTCAAAATGTTAACTTCTAAAATACAGGCTTGATTTGCTTCAGAAAACCTAAGCTTACACCAGAATACTGTGAGGTTTTTTGACTTCGCTTCAAATTATTTGGGCTGTAAATACTTTCTCCTTCTCAAGTGCAAAGGTTCTTTGTATGGAATACTGTCACTGAACACAACACGAAATTGGGAAAGCCAGCATAACACTTAACTGATATAGTTCTTTTCTTTACTTCGTTTGTTCTATTTTTTTCCCCTTTTTGTCTATTTTTTTCTTCCGATTTCTCTGTTCAACAAGTTTTTTTTTTTCTTGTGTTTATATTATTTTCGTATACTTTTTTTTTTAATAACCGAAAAAAAGTTCATGTGAGACAGTATCTGAGATAACATTCTTTGACTGTGAACTCTTCACCTAAATGTGAAACGTTTTCCTCTTGTCCACAGCAATCATTCCACACAAACTTCTCCTTGTCACTGACTTTTATAACGGCATCCGTCGCATAGACATCGACACGGGAAGTAATTTTACAATCCGTCCTGATGGTCTACAGCTGCCATTCGGTATTGACTACGATCCAGTAGACGGTCGTGTCTATTGGTCAAATGCACTGGACAAGACCATTCAATCCGCTAACCTTGATGGCAGCGATGCTCGGCTGTTTCGCAGTATTAGTCAAGGTAAAGTAGCTTACAAATACTGTGGTCATATATTCTATATTAATTACATAATTGTTAAGAGCATTTAATAGTAATCAGTATAAAGTAATTTTGTAAAGCTTATTTGTTTCTTCCAAAGTGAAGGCATAAAATGCAAAAAGGCAAATACAAACGAATAAAAAATTTATAATGCAGCTCTAGGGAATATTAGCTCGCAACATATAGCAGCAAACAAGATTCATAATTCTTTATTCTGTCACCCTCTAAGGAACTTGAGGTATGAAAACTATATAGATACATGCTCACACATATTCCTATCTTTATAAATAGTACCTATTATTCACATACACACACCTATTGATTGGTTAAGTACAACTAACAAAAATATATAAACACTAACAGAGAGCGGGTGCGATAATAGAAGCAGTAATCAACAGGACACTCAAGCATGACAAAAATCTACAAGCGAAAACAAAAAGAGATTAAGACAAGTCACATTCAAGCCAGGTGGACAGGAGACATATCTGATAAAGATCCATCTGGTGTCTTTAAATCAGTGGGGATATGCTTTACTGTAACGAAGTATGTTCGCTGTGTTTGGACGATCAGTGAAATGTCTTCATTAAAACATCCCCGCCATCTGTCAGAAGTCCTATAGCTTTATTTTACTGTCATCTTACGCTTGTGTAGTCAGCAAAATCACTGCAAAGTAAACAATAGTCGTTAGGAAAGTGACAGGAAAATAATGAAGTCTGTAGCTTATGTAATTCACATTATGTAGTTATGTAGGAGAAAGACATTATCACACTGGAAAACAGTCACAAGTTCTATAAACAGTATAGCTACATAATTACAATGAAATTATCACATTCAACCCGGGGTTGTACCTTCGAATAGTATACCACGATACGCAAGAATTAAAAGTATTTAAAAATAAATCATAAATAATAAATACGCTAGGATGAAACACTAAATTTATAACTAAAGTTAACAGAAGAAATTATTTTTACTTTATTTAACTCCATTATGAAATCGCACTTTGTTGTAAATCCAAGGTAAATTATAAAATTACATTTCAAAGAAAAATATATACAACATCGGTGATCGTTGCAATGTTTAGTCTGATGAAAAAGTATATTAATGGTTACACACATGTAGAAATAAAAGTCCGGATAAAGTTTAAACTTGTTACTAACTTGTGAGAGGACCGGACTAAGTAGCTTCTGAAGATCTTGTTGAATTTTAAAGAAACGAAAGAAACTGTTTAATTTCTATTTGGTTTTATTAATGTGTGTGATTGGTTCAGTGACCGAAACTTGATAACTCTGAAGTTATTTGACCTAGTGTAATATAATCATAAATATTTATTTGTTAACTGTCTTTAAGGAGGTCTTCTATGGGGCCTTTCTGTGGACTCTATGTCGAGGCTACTATTCTACGCCGACGACGGCAACAAGGTCATCGGAATGATATCACTGGACAACAACAGTCATCAGATTGTCGTCGATTCAAACATTGGTCAGCCTATAGACATCGAGCTGGACAAACACAATCGGTGATTATAATAAGACTTGTAAATGACGATAAACACATTGAGCTCCATATTTTTAAAACTTTTATATTGCTGACAAATAAAATAACAATTTATGTTAAAGACTTTATTCTTAAAACGTATAGAGCTGTGCGATTTACATGCTAATGATGATACACTCGAGACTTTGGATACGATCAGAAAGAAGCAACAAAAATTGTTTTAAAGAAGAGAATTAAAAAGTTAAACCAGAAAGAACAAAATACTTTAAAGACATTGAGTAATAGTTCAAAGATATGAGATATAAACCTGTTTTAAAATCGCTCTCCAATTATTTGTACAAACCACAGTGTGATGTACTGGAGTGACTCGGGTAAAATAGAGAGGTGTAACTATGACGGCTCGCACCGTGAGATATTTGTTTCCGCATTCGTGAATCTTAAAAGTCCAACTGGTCTTGCTTTGGACACAGTAGGTAAGATGTTGAGTTATTTTTTGCCCCTTTTATTTATTTTTAATGTCAAGTTTTGGAGATTATTCTTACTTGTCTTTTTGTATCATTAGTTATTTCGTTCTGCTTTTCTCATTTGAAAACTTTGATTTGTTGTTAGAAAGTTCACTTTATTCTCTTAACCTGTGTATGTGAGGATTTGTTGTTACTTTTTCGTATCTCAATTTTCTTTACTTTGCTAAAATTCATCCGAAGGTGTACATACTCGTGTCTAACTATACCTGATTTAATAGATGATGTGCGTTGGTATGTATCTGCAGAATGTATTAACAACAGCATGGGTGTGTGAACGGGTGGATCAATGGATGTGAATGTGAAGGGAGGAGACTTTACTGGGCAGATGATGGTACACAGCTGATAGGATGGAGGGATCTGGACGGCAGAAGTATTGAAGTTTATTTTAGACATAAGGACTCGTATTTTATGGGCCTGGATATCTACCAAACTGACTTGTTTGTCGCTGACTGGGGACCTAAAAAGTAAGCACTGAGATTTCTTTCTCTTACAGCTGGAAACAATGTTGTTTGTAACATGAGGACAGGAGGAACAGGATAGAGAAAAAGCCTTAAAACAACATTTTCAGGTAGCAACAGTGAAAACCATTTAAATTGCTTTTACATTTGTCAAGGTTTTGAAAATGCATTATGTAATAGCCATACTTAGCCATTTTTGTTGTGTGCTAGCGAAATTCGAGCTTTTGGAATTGTGATGTTAAAGAAAAAGAAAGAGAGAGAGACAGAGACAAAGTTCAATGTAGACTCAAAATGTCTGAATGTCAGGGACAGGGTTGTCACCCATGACAGGTTATACACGTGTAACGTGTTGTGTGAATGTGTGGTCGTGTCACTAAATACTGTTTACTGTAGGCGAGTATTCTATTAGTTGCGTCATTCCTCGAATAGCCTGTGTGGAGAATGAAGTTTGCATACTTTAAGAAATAAAAGAAAGGTGAAAAGTAATTCCTTGTCCAGACAAGATAAACCTTTGAAAATTCCCTATTGATATTCTCATTATATTTTGTTACTTTGAGCTGTTTTAAATGCACTGAATTGAACTAATACTGCGCTAGTAATGGAATTTGTAAGAAAAAGATGTATTTGAATCCTGTGTGAATGTGTAAAGTATATTATGACCGAGGACAAATTCGAGTAAAATGAGCAGGAACTGGGGAGAAGAACTTAGAAACAACTAGCCCAGACACGCTCCCAAAAGAAAGTCAAATCATTCTTCCATCTACGTTTTAGTCGACAGAGGGACTAAACTGAGGTATTACAGAGGTTCTACCCCAGTCAAAAAGGGACTCACAGAGGTTCTACCCCAGTCACAAAGGGACTGCACCGAAACATTAGATAGGCTCTACCCCAGGTGCAGTTTTCACGGGACCTTCTTAAGCAGGGGGAACTACTCGAGCTGTCATCCGACTCTCATCCGTGTTTCAGAGAATATTGAGATTGTACTTACAGGCGGCGTTATCATCGCTACTCACTGATGAACGAAGAAACTCTTCTAACCGATAGTTGTATTCTTGGGTGTGTTGTGATAAGTAGAGCGTAGTTCATAACACAGAGACAAGGGACTCTACCCTCACATAGAAAGGCCGCATAATGTAACATGTTGGTTTGTATAGCGATTTCCTCACACTTACAGACAGGGTCAAAGTTCGAGACATGACTGTCCACAGCTTATGGCGATAGAAGAAACTAGAGTAATGTGGGAGAGCAGTGTAATGTTGCAGCTGTTTGGCTAATACGACTTCTTTCTGTACATAAGACAACAACTGATGTAAGTTTTCTACATCCATCAGTTCAACAGTCATCTGCAAACTTGTTGGCAAGAGCTGGGCTTCATACACTGTGGTTTGTATCTTTGAGACTTTTGTCTATTCCTGTATATAGCTGATAGACACAGGCCACACTGTCAAACTGCACGATGACCACTTCTGATGACGATGACTCCTTGATCAGAGTGATCTTCAACTTGTGTTCTGCCAATGGTTGAGAGGTGATGTCGTAAGCAGTAAGGGATACTTGCTGGTGGACAATCAGACAGCTGAGATTAGGAACAAGCACAATGCTTTGTTACTGATTTGTCTGACATAACTGTTGTCTGTCTTTAGCCACTTGCCACTGAATCTATGAACTTGACCAGCTCCTGTTTTAGCAAGTCTCTGCCCCGGGGCACGTGCAGCCTCTAAACGGCCCTGAATTCACATCTACAGTTAGCAAAGCTAGTGTGTCATCAGTAGGAAAAAACAGAAACTCGAGCCAAAGGAACTGCAACCGCCGGACGACTACTGGAACCGATGCAATCGCAAAGCAGAGGAAAACTGTATGAAAAGTTTGGACGCAAAGGACTGATTGGTTGATCTTCAAGATCTTTTGAAAAAGCCGTTAGGCTAAAAAGACCATCAGACGACGGATAATCTGAAAGTAACATACGAAACCAAAGTCAAACAGTTCTGCTCAGCACCGACGCAACGAAAAAAGCATCGGCCTACACCATGTGGGAAACAGATATAGATGCATGGCGAACATTTCGACTGTAAAATTAAATTAGACGACCCACATTCCTCATCACATGTTGGATTATCCGGGTTTCTAAGAAATTAAACTATATAAACTGTGACTCAAGAGGTTCACTGAGATTTTTTAAAAATATGTTGGCACTTTAATCACCAATCAAACAACTCTTACAGAAAATTTTTATCTTTAAATATTATTAACAATAACTTCTAAAGTAATAGTTATGATAGATTAAACACATTTGCTTACCAATAGGGCTACCATTTAAGAAAAGTACAATTTAAAACTATTAAGTGTTCTGCTCCCATTATAAAAACTCGGTTGCTTGCAGTTTTACATTATCAACTATAGTTATGAAACAAACGAAATGTGTAGTGCTGTGCATACGATGCTTTGTACTATATTTTGTATTTCTCTGTTTTCCCTCACTACCACCATCTTTCACCACGTGATCCTTTACAGAGGCGGGACTTAAAGGGGGATAAGGGGGGCAAACAGCAACCACCACCTAAGGCCCCACGCCTGCTGATGGCCCCGCACTAAGACGTGTACCATGGCGATGAGGCAGCGGTAATGTTTTGTTGCCCTGCTGCTAATGTTGTGTCCGCTTCCAAAGGCCCCCCAATTCTATTCACCCAAAGCCCCGCACCCCCCTTAGCGCCCGCTTTGTCTTTTAGTAAGCCAACAAATACAACAAAGTAAAATAGACATGATATAACTACAAAGAAAGTTGTACTCATTTGGTATTGTGTTTATACAGAAATCAGGCAAGAACAACACATATCTATCGCATTGGCAAGGATGGAACGATGACTGCGACAGTACAAGTTAATGGAAGAGTAAACGATGTCCGGGTGTATGACGAGGAAAGAACATATGAAGGTGAGTAAACATTCTGTACTGACCGGCGCATAATTGACAGGTACAGTGACACACACCTGTACAGCAAGATACGAAATTAGCGAAACTTTACAACACGTGCTTGGTGTTAATACCTGATGAACTGGACTTGTCAGTGGTCGTAAAAGTTGGATGTGCTTCCGATGTACAATGTTTGACCTCGTGACGTAAGAAGTCACTTTCGTTTTGAGGTCAAAAGTGAAGTGCGCTGAGCAGGTGCTCGTCAGTTTGTTGTGATTAGTGGGTGGGGTTGTTTGTTCCTCTGTTTATGCTATCTTTTCGGAGTCTTTTTTCTTTTCTTTCCTGTTTTCTCTCTAAATTTCTAGCTGATTAATAAACCTGTATTTAATATTCTACTCACGAGGGTTCGCGTATTTGTTTACTCAGGAGCGATTGATTTCGTGGCTAGCTTCGTTCGTTTGAGTGTCTGCGTGACCGTGTGTCTGTGTGACTGTGACTATGTGTCTGTGTAGCTTGTCCTTCTTGCTTGTATCTCATAACCAACAGATGATTTTGCTCTTTAATGTGAACATTTCATATCCTAAGATCCAACTACCTATATCCCTTATTTATATTTTCAGTATCTACCTCACCAGCGCCAACAAGCGATCACATAATAAGTGAAAGTACAGGTAGTAACAAAAGCTTTGCTTTTTTTGTCAATACTTTGTGTTTACGTCCAACCTCTCAAATAAAATAAAAAGCACTTTTAAAGATAATTTATTTCACTTATGTAATGACACTTATGACTGTAATTTTGATATCATACTTTCGCTCATAATTTAATGTCGTTTTTCAGAGCACATAGTGCTTTATCAAATGATTTGTTATAAAAAAATGTATGTACTGTAAATTTCGGACCATAAGCCCCGACTTTTGTCTCAAGCTTTCAATCCTGCGGCTTGTTAGCGGATTTTCAGATTCCGATTAAGTTTTCGATGAGCTTCATGTTAAACTTTATTTTGTGACAGTTTTAACTGCTCACATTTTAAAAATCAAAGCCACATACAGTTGAAGCATTCAGATCAGTACCTGAAGCACACACCCTCATCATGCTGACAGCGAGACGAAATACCCACCATGCAGTTTTCAAGTTGAATTTCGTGAAAAATGTAGAGACTGCTTAATAAATGTAGTAGTGGGTGGGGTTACATACAGGTGAGCTCAATAGATCGAAATTTGCGGTATCTGTGCATTACAGCACAAGAGGAAATATGTCAAAAAAAAAGCTTTTGGAATAGTTGTTGTTACTTTTATTACATTTTGGATAAACAGACTCTGATGGCGCTAAGACTTTAAACATCATTTTGGTCGGCATCATCGTTGCCTTGGTAGTAACTGCTGCCATCGCCATTCTCATCGTTTTTATCAAAAAAAAGGAAATATAAAAAAATAAATCAACTGCACCAAAACAATGAAGCAGTTTAAAGCATTCCTTAGTTTGAATGCACTTGAAACATGACAAACATAACAGTCATACGGCACAAGTACGAATCATCTCATGAATTATCTGTAAGCTCACAGTTTTCTATCCACCGAAGCACACATGTGTCCTAAGGTGACAGCTGTGAGAAGAAATCACTCGGACATCGTCGGTCATTTGCTGCGGCCATAGGGCAAAGGTTACAAACCGTCACACAGTGTCGCTGTCGCTATAGCAACTCTCCAGGAAGCGAAGAAAACTTTCTGATTATTTGTTCTACCACAGTGACAATTCCTTTTTGGGAGAGTGAAGAACTAGAACATTCTCATATCTTCTGAGTACACAGACTTTTATTCACCGTTACAAAGGTGAGAAAATAAATTATTCTCATGGAATGCAAGACTTTCATCACATGTAGCATAAACAAGACTTGAAGGTTTTCATAATTCATAATTTGCTGTAATGTGCAATAGATAAAAAATCTTAGGCAGTGTGATCGCTTCTTTTTAACTGTTTTTGCTATTTTTCTGTTTTGATTATTTTTTTCTGAAGACAAGAGATAAAATGATTGAAGTTGATTTACTTGGCTTTAGGAACGTTTTTAACGTCTTCAGTTATTCAAAATGTAGAATCTGCTAGTTTTATATGTTCCTTTTTTCTTGAAACAGCATTAAGAGCTTGGAATTCCACTCTTAGCTAAAGGACTAGCGGTGAGTATTTTTCCACTGCCATCTACAAAATACATGATACAAGATCACTGTACCATGACAAAGGTCAGAATCGTCCACACGTAAGTACGATCCATAGTGTCAACAAATTGAGATCAAAGAATTTTGCGCGGCTTAAGCGAATTCACGAGTGACTGGACCGCGGCTTAATGGCCCTAAACTGTGTGCGGTTCCAACCCCACTATCAACTGTCTGCCCAAGGTGAACCTGTGGATGTACAGTCCAGTTGTCTGTATTATGGACCTCAATCTGCACACAATGATGTCAGTAAGCTTGTGTCTCGCCAGTGAAAGTGATAGTTATTGTGATGTTTGTTTACAGGACGAACGCCGCCACACACACAGCAGCCAGTTACAAGATCTCGCATGCATCCACCCATAAGACTGTCTTTAATCTCGGCAAAAATTGTTGCCACTGATAACCATTAGAGGGATTTTAAACGAGTGTAGTAACTGTATCGGTGTGTGAGATGCGACTGTTTAGTTTTTTGCTGGTGAGCTCAAAACAAAGAAAAATTCTCTATGTGTTGTAAGCGAAAATATATAATACAGATGTATTGTTATGATCAGACCTTTTATTCAATGAATAAAATGTAACATGTTCGTGTGTTACAGCCTGGAAAATCAAGCAGACTGATAATTGACAAGATCAACATAAGACCACAGGAGACAACTCCGGTGTTTGCTGGTAACATGGGACATCACTTCCACAGAGAACTCAAAACTGAGCTACTGTGTGTGTGGATGGCAACTGCAGTCAAATCAGAGTTTGGAGTCCTTTGCAATTGTTGTCAGAGACCCTTTTCATTCTACTTTAGTTCGAGTATCATTCAAGAGACAATATTTGTGTTTATTGATAACAGGGGGCATCACTGGAACGAAAACCTGAAAGCCAAGCTCCTGTAGCTGTGTGAATATTGCACCCAAGACACCAAAATTTTTATTTTATTATTGACTATGTTTATTATTGTTTTATTTAACTTTAGTTAACTTATAAATAACTAACTATAAATCTTACTGACATTACGGTTTTAACCAAGAAGAGGTAAGGGGTAGTTGCTCAGTGTACAGACAATAGCATCCTGCACTGGCGTTGACCCAATGATATACAAATAAAATAACTGTGGCATTCTCTTAACTTGTTCAGCTTCAATACTTTACGATTATTGTTTACTAGCGCTGACAACTGAGATTACAAAGAAAACTGCCAAAATATTACTTGTTTTCAAACACAAACAACATTTAAGTCTGTGCATTGATCACACATGGAGCTTGTGAAGACATCAACTGTAGCCTACCTTGTCTTACCTGCGTAAAGATGTTGAGGGGGATGTCTCAGCAGGATTTAAAATAGAATATTGTACAACTTGACACACGGTCAAAACAAATCTTTGTGACTTAAATTCTGGTAAAATAATGTTATGTCTGAGATATATGTTATAATTTCTTCTTGAGTTACATTTTATTTGTATTTTTATTATATTTTTGTTTGAGCCATTTTGATCCTGAACAAGGATGTCCTCACCTATTTTCACGCCCTAAGTTCAAGAAAGAAAAGAAAAGATACATCATATATCATCAAAGAAATAGTCTAAGCTACATATCCTAGGGACCTGGTGATCCCATCATACACGGGAATAAAATAAAACTTCAATAAAAGATTTTATCTGCCCTGTTGTACACACTTAGGAAATAATTTAAACAAACGGAGACATTTCAGTAGTTAATGAAGATTAACAATGTAATGTACACTGTTTTACACAAACACAATAGTAATTGATAATTGGAAAAATTTAGAAAAGCAAAAAACAAAGCATAAAGAGAGTCAATCTCATGAATGAATTACCACTTCAAGGACAAACATCAGGTTCTAACATTGTAAAACACATGTAGTTAATTTTCTTCCCTGTAAAGGGCGAGGGCTATATGGAAAAAAGCACTTTCTTGCTTATTTTACCTCTCGTAAATAAAGAATTGTCATTTCTTAAAACCTATTCATTCTCATGCATTCCAACTATCGTACAGCCAAGGGTGATAATCTCTGCCACCCAGCAGACAGGGGTGACAACCCCCGTTCCTAACATTCACTTACATCAGCCTTTTTAAAAAAAATTAAAGGTTGGACATTTTACTGGCTCCAGCTAAGCAACTAATTAAAATAATAAATAATTTAAAATACCTAGGCACATCTGAAGTCCTCTTATCGAACGTTTGATGAGCTTTCATGAGCAGACGTAACCTAAAAATAGTTCGCATGTGAAGTACCACTGATTGTGAGGTGAGACTAACTTTTGTAGGCATGACAAAGATGTGCAAAATTATTGTTATTGTAATCATTATTAAAATAGTGCTAAAAAATTGTTGTTACAGTGAAAAAATAGGGAAATGAATTTGCAACCAACAAGGAAGAAGAACGAAGTCACCAAAAGAAGCATCTTTACCAAAAACAAAAAAAAACAGATTACCCACAACAATAATTTACAAAAAGAAAACAAGAATAAATATATTGCAGTACAAACTAATCGCAACAAAAGCTTATCTTATAATAAGAAGTATAAGCAACCTATGGAAAGGAATGACAAAAAGTCAAAAACCTTTTTCTTTAACAGCAAAACTTCATTAAAACGACACAAAGAAAGCCATAATCGTTAACATTCTGAATATAGAATTTACTTTGCAAACATGGTTTTAACATTTCAGTCTTTAAAAGGTTGCAAATTTCAAATACATTACCTATATTTAAAAAAGAAAAAAAAACCAAAGAACCATAGAAAAATCCTTCAACTTTTTTTCGACTCTCTGTCATTGTAGGCAAATCTCTAAAACGGAAGAATTCATTCGCTTACGAGACCTGTGTCAACCAGAGATAAGAGCCAGCCAAGTTGGTTTTTAAGAGCCCAGTGACCAAAACCAAATATGAAGCAAGACGACACTGTGTCTCTTGCAGGAAGTATTAACCCTTATTCATCACCAGATAAATGTTGTGTAAAGACAACAAGGTCTCCTCTAGGTTTTATTAGCTCTTACTCGTTACGAGAGGAGTAGGTGGAGACACACTGCAGGTTGGAGAGGAGACCCTGAGACTCGAGATGCCAGGTAAGCAGACATTCCCCATGCGTTCTAGAGTTTTGCACAGACAACTAGTGAGAGCGACAGGATGGTAAGAGCTGGAATCAGAAGTAAAGATGTCAAGAAGGAGGAGATAAACCTGTGGACGATGAGTCAACAGCTGATAAGAAATGTTGTCTTGGCTTGGTGTAGAGTCCTTGCACTTTTGAAGAGCCTGCTACAGTTCATAGAGAGAGAGAGAGAGAAGGATAGATTGCATTTACGGAGTGATCAGACGAAAGTCACACCCAGAAGATTCCTGAACAGACTTCAGGCGCTGGAAAACTGAAGAATGACAAGAGGAGGAGTTTTGAGCAATGGTGGATGTCAAGGAATTAGCAACATTTTCTGCATCTATGAGGAAAGAGTCTCCAATCCACAGATGGGCTACGGAGCCTGCCTGAAACCATCTCTTTATCGTCCTCGTGGCCACTCATACAGCTCGGGAAGAGGTGCGGGAGGACAATGAGGACACAAACCTCTGCTACGCAAGTTTCCTTGTCTGTTTAAAAATATAATTAGCTTAGAGGATTTTTTCTTCTGTTTTTTTCCTCAGAGGTCGGGATAGTGTATTGAGGTCTGATAATAGAAACGTAGTGTCTGTAAGACTTAACGAGAAGAGAGAGCGTAAGAGAGAAAGGGAAGGTTGTGCTTTACTGAGTTTAAAACTTATAACATTTTCAGAAGTGGGGTTGCGGAAGGTAAAGTTTTGGGCCTTCTTCCAAACATGCTAGGCTAAACTACACTCCGTAAACCAGGGGACACGAGGTCGGCTATTACGATGATTCGACGCAGGAATTGTCTTCAAAGCGACTGCTTTTAAAATTGAGGTAAATATTCACGGAGGTCCCTAAATATTTATTGTAGCTCATCCCTGGCGTCTGGACGTTATAATCATATGAAATCTGTGTTTATTCTCTCTGATACTAGATCATCCCATTTGTCATTTTAAAGACAACGTTTGCAAGTTCTTCTGCTTGCGTTTGTGTGTGTGTTCCTATATATTACACTTTATCTGTTCAGGTATAATAAACTATCGACATCCTGATCAAGACTATTAAATGTCGCCTGCAAAGAGATCGGTTTTGTCGACTGGGTTAACAGACGTTGCTCTGAACAGACACCTGATTAAACCCACGGGGAGATACTGGTACAAGAAGAAGAATGCAAGGCAGGTGTAATAACAGGTGGTAAAGCACGAAACTCATTAAAATCTTGACGTAAGCAAAGTTCGAAACACGGGAAAAGAAAAGCTGACCGTAACATCTCGATATTAGCAAATGCAGGCGGCTATCGTTAACCTCTTCAGTCAAGGCACTAAGTAACCCCATCATTTTTCCCGTTGCTGTCCTATTGTTCCCTCTCTCTTCTAAATACTAACTTCTGAAAAACAGGCTTATTCCCTTTAGAAAATTCTCAGTTAACACCAAAATGTCGTGAGGTTTTTTTTGACTTGTGAAATTGGTCTAAACAGCTAGGGTGTAAATACTTCCCCCTCCTGAGGTCATAAGGGTCTTTGTATACTGACAAACCAATGGCATTCATTTTTCAAGTCTAAACGAGGAAGATATTACAAGGAGGAAGAGAATTTACTGGGAACCGTTGTCTCTTGCTGATTACAGAGAGGAGTATAGTTCAACTATTTTTGCTAGATTGTTGTAAATAAACAAGAGCTACAACCGGTGTCAACAGATCCGAAAAATTACATCTTCAGGTGAGTTTGTCGTAGTATTAATCATCATCATCATCATCATCATCATCATCATCATCATCATCATCATCATCATCATCATCAATCATCAATCATCATCATCATCAAGGACAAAGAGTTTATTTATTTTTAAATCAATGATGTATGACCTTTTGGGGCCATTTAATGTAATAATGACGACTATTGGAAACGTGTGATTAATGTGTGACATGTCCACCAATTTATAAAGAAAGGGTAATTAGTTTTTCCCAGGGCAAAATGGAGAACTCAAAGATTAGTGTCTTTAGAACTTAAAAAAGTGGTGCCCAGATCCTGCGGGCATTACTTCATGTTTCTTTTCCCTAGAAAAAATTTTGCCGCCTTATAACATCTTCCAGGATACAACATCATGTGCAGGACCCGGAAACCGCTTTATAACCGGAAACAGGATGCTTATCCTTGAAATCATTATGTTGCCCCTGAGCAATGACTTACCTTTGCTTTATAACCACGTTCAACAAAGGAAACCTAGTTTAACTCATCGCACAATCTCATCTGCCTATAAGGCTAGGCCTGTGCCGTCTTCTGGGCTTCTTAACAAAGCAGTGTGTGTCTGGAACTTTCGTCTACGTGTGCGTGCAGGCGTCTGTAGCTTGTTTTTCAGTTGGTAAATATTGGGCAGATGACTGTATTGTATGTTTGTTGTGTTGTGCTAAATGCATTAACCACAGTTCTTTTTGGACTGTACCTGCAGATAGCCAAAACTGAATCATATGTTATGTGTTCTGCATATTTATAAAATTGACATGGGCACACAGCAACTGCTAAACCTAGAAAATGACAGCAACCAAATTAATATCAAAACTGAACAGAATACATGAGAAAAAGCTTACATGTATGTACATAAATATATGTTAATATATTTCTTTGGGCAAAACATGGCTTGAAAGGTGTGCATGTGTTACATATGTTACTACTTGAGGAGCATGGGGCCGCAACAACACCTCGCCAGTGGACCTGATTTTGGGCGGCCCTCCTCCCTGCCTCGCTATCTCCTGTTCTTTTCCAAGTCTGCTTTGGTCTTCCGACTCTCATCTTCCCCTTAGGGCAATGATGTCAGCTTGTTTGTGCAAGGTGTGTCCTATCCAGCCCCATTAGCCCTTTTTGATGTCTTGGCTAGTGGCATTCTGATTGGTTCTTTCCCACAGGCTGCTGTTGGAGATATTTTCAGGCAACTTTATTCCTAGAATAGGGCGTAGGCATCAGTTGGTAAAGGTCTGGAGCTTGTTGATGGTTCACTCTCCGGTTTGAGAACGATAAGTAGGATATTTGTGCAAAATATAATGTATTAATTTATTCACGTCAGACACTCACTTGAAAAAAAAGACAAAACATAAGGCAGTTATGATAGCTTTCTCTTCTCCCATGTAGACACAATATTCAAATATAATGTAAAAGCATTGTTTCAAAAACCCAAATCGTCAATATAATTTAGTATGACTAACAGCTTTGACTCAGTTAAAATCCTGGCGTCATGAAAACTTCCAGAATACTTAACAACACAGTTAATTATAGTTATTCCACTATCACAAACTAGCTATATACATTTATTGAATGATAACTTTTTTTTACAAATTTATTTTCGTGTTCAGATGGTCCTTGTATTTTATATGGGTGCCATCTACGCACCAAAACACGTTTAGAAATCCAGCGATTGCGAAAAAGAATTTCTGCTTGTTTCTATCCCTCTGGCTCGAACATTTTACCCATTTAGTCGATTTGTAAGAGCTTTAGAAACACGTTGAATTGTTCGAGAAACTGTCGACATGTGTGTTGATCATATCTCCTGCAACTATTTGAAAACATCCTAAAGAATAGAATCGTAAACATCGAAAACGTGATTCTCGATTTCACCGTATTGTGTTGTAGCTGACGACAACGATTAACAAGTTTAAGAGCAATTTGGAAAAGGGATATAACTTTCATCTACCAAAAAAAAAATTACATCGTCATCCTATACTTCTTCTCCAAAACTCATAAACGAAAACTGAGTTTGCTGTGGACGCTCACAAGAAAAGCAAAATCAGGTTGAACATGTTAGAATCAGATTACACAGATACTCCGGTATGTCCCTTGTCATGAAGGTTTTACCAGTTTGTAATAATGTAAACAAAGTTGGCTAATCCTCTCAATAATACTTTATTTAATAAGCACGGAATTAGTTTTTGGTTTCTAAGAAGACACTAGGTGGTCTAGTATAGTTTTTATTCTTGCGACCTGTTTTAACTCTTCAAATTTAAAATCAGACTATTTAAAATTTATTGATTGGTCTTATATGTTTCATCTCCTGCTCTTATTTCAGTGATCGCGATGACTATGCAGTGTTTTGTGTGTTTGTTTACACTCTTGATTCAGCACCACGTACAGAAAACACGAGGTAAGATCACGAGGTGGTCACAGAGAAGGGTAGTAATAGTTTGGTTGAAAGTCAACAAGAATTTACTCGTCCTGATCCCTTCCACATCCACGTAACTGCATAATCTCAAACTCTTATGTCATAAGGCCAAATGTTGGATATTATGAAGTCTTACATCTTAGTCTTCACCTTCGGCATTCCAAGAGCTTTGCTTATATTGTAGCCTGTGGCGGAGTGTACACCTCACCCAGTGGCTCCATCTCGTCCCCGCTGTACCCCAGTCAGTACCCGCCTGATGAAGACTGTACCTACATCATCAACACAACACAGGGCCATCGCATTACCTTGACCTTTGTTACATTTGAAATTGAGGCTGGAATCATCGACTGCGAGTTTGACTATTTGCAGGTTTGTGATTGTTTGTTTACTTTTCTGTAAGAACGGGATTTCCATCATTATAGAAATACAGCGTGTAATATTGTGACACTTGTTTAGAAGATTTGAATAGGTTGCAATAAATACTTTAATTGACATTTATACTTTAAAAGTAACCCAAAGCAAAATAAAATTCAGTTGGAATGATAAAGAAGTAAAAGAGGTTAAAAAGACTAGTAAACATTGGATTGCGATATGCTAGCGAGAAGTGAATAGCGATCACAGATAAATACAAATGGAAAATGAAAAGTCAAAACGAGGCTGAGAAACTTGATGTAGAAGAGCGGCTTATTTTTTTAAATACTATTTTTAATCTGCAGTATATTAAAAACTTAAACCAGGAGAACAAACTCTTTTTTTTTTGCAGTCCTAACGGTATGTTGATATTGTTTATTCATTGACATTTTTTACTAGCATAATCGGTCCAAGTAACATTGCGTGTGAAAATTGTGAAAGAGGAAATATCTCTCAGTTTATCGCTTCATCATCGTCAGATCGTTCCCCACAGGCTCTCTTATTGTCTCCCTGTTCCCTCTTCTACACAATGATTAGAATATCTCATAGAATTTATTCAATCGCTCCTTACTGTGACATGAAAACGCGGTAACACGTGAAAGGTTTATTTTATTACATATGCCAGTGTAGACAACTAATTAAATTTGCACAGAGCGACAATCAAAGAATAAACTCTCTTCATTTTACTTACTTTATTATAAGCCATTTGTAGCCATGATAAAATGATATAAATCTGTCACATAATAATGAACATATATATATATACACGAACCCTAACCAATTTTTAAACTAAAATCTTAACAATCTATCATATTAAAATAAAATGTACATACTATTAAAACACGTATGACAATCCAGCTAATGAAACTGTGAAAGTAGGTGTTTTTAAATTCATACGTTTACTGTTTGCTTTCATATTCATGAGGAAGTTTAACTTTAATTTTATTTAGTGAAATCTTAAGTCATGGGCTTAATTTATCAGGTACTTTGCTAAGATAAAATCTTCTTTAATGACACGGTAAGTAATGCAGTATTATGTGTTTACGTGTCTTGTTTCCATTCTTAAATAAACTGATCCTTCAAACGTGGCATGACTACCTGTTTAAATTGAAAAATCTACAACCAAGATTCCGGGAGTAAAGACCTCGAGTGTTTAACGATGAGCCTCGTAGTTACACCAGCGTAACTCACAAACTGAAATATGAAATATAATATTGCTCATTAGTAACAGCAGGGCGGGTAATTTTTTGTTCCACAGTTATGATTTATATAATTATAGTCTTTACCAGAAGCACAGTAACCTACATTTTGTAAAGACTAAAATAGGAGAACCCTAGTTTTCCCCTCAGTATACTTGTTGGTTTGCTAGTTTGTACATTCAGCATCATTTTCAAAAATCTTAGTTGCATCCTGTCACAAAGATCAAGAGATTCAAAAGTGCATATTTCACTTCCATACAGCAAACTAGGTTTTATACATCCATCAAAAAAAGTCAATTTAAATATCAAAGAGCGGGTCAAGTTTACTAGATTTATTTATCAATAAGAACACAACTTTATTTGCAAGTAGGCATTGTAATTCAATAGCCTTATTGAATTTAATATTGTAAATAAAAAACTGTTCCTTGGTGCTTATAATTCCATGCAACCTCATCAATTTTGCCTTAAAAGGACAGATATAGTGTTTAGCTGCAGATGGTATTTTTCAGTGTGTTCTGCATCTCATTAGAAGTTTTCTTTAAAAGTACTACAGTCTCACTAGTATATAAGAGTAAAAGTGGGCATACATAATGACCCCTATTATGGGAATCATATTCCTTCGAAAGGTTTGTTGTAATGCTAATTCATCAACATAACAGCGTTAAAGTCGTTTAGAAATATCCTGTATTATTTTCTCCTTTATGGTCCCGAATGGGTTCTCGATCCATTTCTCCCTTATAAATGGTTTTGCATCGTACTTACAAAATACTTGCCTCGAGAAAATGATCTTTTGCACATCACTATCCGACAATATACCAATGTTTACGAGAGGCCTTTACTTTACAGACAGGAAGCAACAACAATCACTGCAAGACACAATTTAAAGAAAAATTTAGGATTAATAGAGTTGTAATCATCCAGATATTTAGTATTTTATATCTGTTGTACATCTAGACTCTAGATGCTTGTAGGAAACTCAAGATGACTGGGGAGGTCTGTGAACTATTTTCTGACATGACAAAAAGCGAAATGTACATGAGCGTTAGCAGTCATCATTTTGAATATTTTAATATTTAATAAATTTATGCTCACATCCTAAGATCCGGGATGGAAGCTCCGAGCTGTCACCGTCTATGGGTATCTTCTGTAACACGAGAGTTCCGGACAGAGTGAGGTCCACGTCTAACACCATGTGGATCAGATTTATTTCTGACTCATCAGAGTCAGGCACTGGCTTCAGTGCAACATACTCATCAGGTAAACAGCAATGTCAAAATTGCTACGATTGTGTCCCTTTTTTGAGTTTCCTTTTTCCTTCTATAATTGTCTGGTATATCTCAATGACATGAAGACACAGAAATACCACATTTCAGAGGATTTTTCCTTGTGTGTTTATTCTATGAATTACTGCCTTTGCTATTCATTGTTTTCTTCTTATTTTGTTTCAAGCAGAAAACAGATCACCAACTGCAAAAAAATGAACGTATTAAAAAGATATCACAATCACACGCTGATATATCCCTTATATCAGACATGTCCTCATTTTCATAGTAATAAGTCCAATCATATTAAACTTTATGCACTGCACTCTAACTCTATAGAGAGAAGAGGCGATGTAAAGAATATCTTTATAGACAACAAAGTCACCTTCTTAGAGATGATCGAAGGAAGGACATGAACCTGGCTGAGTATAGTCTTTGTAGTTGGGTGATCGCCATCACGTAGCGAGGCTTAAGAAATTAATAAAATATCGATATAATGGTCAAGAATATAAAATGTCTCCTGCAAAGAGATCGGTTTTGTCGACTGGGTTAACAGACTTTGCTCTGAACAGACACCTGATTATATTCACGGCGGAGATTCTGCTAGAAGAAGGAGAATACAAGTCAGGTGTAAGGCCAGGTGGTAAGACACGAAATGCATCAAAATCTTGCAGTACACATAGTTCGCAACACGGGACAATAAAAGCAGATCAAAATATCTCGATATTAGTCAATGCAGGCGGTAGTCGGTGCTGATTGAGTTTATCCCTTTCTCCTTCTCTGTCCTAGTTACCCTCTCTTTTCCAATGTTAACTTCTGAACTACGGGCTTATTGCTTTTATAAAATCGTCACTTAATACCAGAATGCCATGAGGTTTTTTTGACTTGTTAAACTGCTCCAAATTAGCTATGCTGTAAATACTTCCAAAGGGTCTTTGTATGGAATACTGTACCTGAACACAATACGAAATTGCGACGGCCAAATGAACACTTAAACGATTATTGTTCTTTCTTTTACTTCTTTGTCTTTCCTTTTTCTTTTTTCTATTATTTTTTCTTCCGATCTCATTTTTTCAATTAATCTTTTTTTTCTTGTGTTTAGATTATTGTCAGATATCTTTTTCTTTTAAAAACCAAAAAAAATTAATGCAAGACAGTATCTGAGATAACGTTCTTTGATCGCGAACTCTTCACCTAAATGTGAAACCAGCTTATCTTGTCCACAGCAATCATTCCACAGAAGTTTCTCCTTGCCACTGACTCTGATAACGGCATCCGTCGCATTGACATCGACACGGGAAGTAATGTTACAATCCTGCCCAATCGTCTACGGTACCCATTCGGTATTGACTACGATCCAGTAGACGGTCGTGTCTATTGGTCAAATGCAGACAAGACCATTCGATCCGCTAACCTTGATGGCAGCGATGCTCGGCTGGTTCACAGTGTTAGTCAAGGTAAAGTAACTTACGCACACTATGGTCATTTGTGACCTTCCAGGACGAAATGAGTCTTAAGTCAGAAATTTGAGATTTGCCAAATTGCTTATTTTTAAAAAGTAGAGGTTCTGAACTTTCTTTTGATACAAAAGTTGTTCTTCTAGCCTTAAAATTAAGTGAGTTATAAACGTTTGAAGTGTGAAAGTACGATGGTGGCCATTTTGAGAAAAGCGGGTTCAAAAAATTTAGGCAATGCCACTAGGTTTGTCCTTAGCAACGGATATTTCTAATTGTTCGAATTTTGAATTATGATAAAATACAGCAAACTACATCATTTCAAGTAACAAACGTACATAGCAATGAAAATTTGCCTGTTTCTAGTGCCCTATCTTATTAGTAAAATAAACGGAAATGGAAAAAAAATGCTACTGCATTTTAATCATGTCGCATACTTAGAAACAGTAGAATTAAAAATAAAACACTAAAAACTTATCTACTAGTGTAGTAACAATGAGTAGAAAAGTAAGAAAAGTGGGGGAAACTGCATGCTTTGACATACCTTTAGACTTGGAGAACTGGCGCGCAACACAAAAATAAATTCTGATATAGAAGCAAACCTTTCATGCCAAATATTGTAATTGTTCATGCAATTTACTTTGTTCACTTTGCAATTAATAAATGTTTTCCCCTTTATTCAGCAAGAGCACACAATGTTCCGCAGACTTTATATTTGTTTTGTATTTGCCTTTCTGTAAATCATTTTTAAACTTAACTTTAGTAGAAACAAATAAGCTATACAAATAACTTCATACTGATTATTATTAAAATGTCACACTTTGTTGTAAATGTAAGGGAAATTATAAAATTATATTCCTATTAACAAATATACAAATTGATGTTAAGTCTGATGAATAAGTTATAATAATAGTTAAACTACTTGTAGAAATAAATGACCTGACAAAATTAAACTTTACATACTAACGTTTTAGAGGGCCGCACTTAGTAGCTTCTGAAGATTTCGTAAAATTTTAAATAAAGGAAAGCAACTGTTTACTTTCTATTTGGCTCTAGTAATGTGTGTTATTGGTTCAGTGACTGAACTTCTCTGAAGTTGTTTGAATTAGTGATATTATCATAAATACTCATTTGTTAACTGTCTTTAAGGAGGTGACCTACGGGGCCTTTCTGTGGACTCTGTGTCGAGGCTACTATTCTACGCTGACAATGGCAACAAGGTCATCGGAATGATATCACTGAACACCAACAGTCATCATATTGTCGTCGATTCAAACATTGGTCAGCCTTTAGACATCGAGCTGGACAAACACAATGGGTGACTATAATAAGACTGTAAATGACGATAAACAAATTGAGCTAATTAATTTTAATACTTTTACAATGGTGACAAATAGTATAGCAGTTCATGTTAAAGACTTAATTCTTAAAACATATAGAGGTGTGTGATTTACATGCTAATGATAATACACTCGGGACTTTAGATAAGAATTGAAAAAAGTAAAAAAAATAAAAATTTAAACAAGAATATAAAGCAAAATTTAACAGAAAGAACAAAATCCTTGTGTTAAAATGTGATAGCTGCAATTAAAAGCGTTGACTAGCTGTTCAAAGAGATAATATTTAAACCTGCTTTAAAATCACTCTCCAATTATTTTTGCACCAACAGTGTAATGTACTGGAGTGACTACACCAGGGGTAAAATAGAGAGGTGTAACTACGACGGATCGGACCGTCAGACATTTATTTCCGCATTCGTGCATCTTAAAGGTCCAACTGGTCTTGCTTTGGACACAGTAGGTAAGATGTTGAGTTATATTTTGCACTTTTTACGTATTTTTAATGGGAATTATCGAGATTGTCTTACTCATCTTTTTGTATCATTAGTTATTTCTTACTCTTAGAAAGTTCACTTTATTCTCTTAACCTGTGTATTTGAGTATTTGTTGTTACTTGTTTGTATCTCAATTTTCTTTACTTTGCTATTTCATCCGAACGTTTACATTTTCGTGTCTATCCATTCCTAATTTCCTCCATACTGTGCATTGGTATGTATGTTAAGAATGAATTTAACAACATCATGGATGTGTGAACGGGTGGATCAATGGATGTGAATGTGAAGGGAGGAGACTTTACTGGGCAGCTGCAGTTACACAGCTGATAGGACGGAGTGATCTGGACGGCAGAAATACTGAAGTTTATTTTAAACATAAAGGCTCCTATTTTATGGGCCTGGATATCTACCAGAATGAGTTGTTTGTCACGGACTGGGGACCTAACAAGTAAGGACTAAGATTTTCTTTGTCTTACATTAAGAAACAAGGTTTTTTTTAATAGTAGGACAGGAGGTACAGGATAGAGAAGCCTTAAAACAACATTTTCACGTAGCAACAGTGAAAACCTTTTCAATTTCTTTTGAGTTTTTTAAGGTTTAAAAATTCATTATGTAATACCCATACTTAGCCTTTTTGTTGTGTAAGAGAGAGAGACGGAGACAGAGTTCAATGTAGACTCAAAATGTGTGGGTGCCAGGGACAGGGTTATCAGCCCTGACAGGTTATACAGGTGTAACGTGTTGTGTCAATGTGTGGTCATGTCACTATAGTGTTGACTGGAGGCGAATGTTCTATTATTTGTGCCATTCCCTGTGTGGAGAAGAAAGTTTGTGTTCTTTGAGAAAGAAAGGAAACGTGAAAAAGTATTTCCTTATCCAAGCAAGATAAACCTTTGTAAATTCCCGATTGATATTCTGATTATATTTCATTACTTTGAGCTGTTTTAGATGCAATGAATCGAATTAATACTGAGCAAGTAATGGAATTTGTGTGGGAGAAAGATATAGTTGAATGATGCGTGAATGTGAAGCGTATATTATGATGGAGCACTAATTATAGAAAAATGAGCAGGAACTACTTAAGGTGAAGAACGGATGAACACAGCCATTGTGTCATCAGTAGGAATAAACAGAAACTCGGGCCAACGGAGCTGAAATAACCGAACGACTACTGGTTGCGATGCAATCACAAATCAGAGGAAAACTGCTTGAAAAGTTTTGAAGCAAAAGGACTGATTCATCTTTTTAAAAAAGCCGTTAGGCAGAAAAGACGAGCTATCGAAGGAAAGCCCGAAAGTCACAGAAGAAACCAAAGTCAAACAGTCATGCACAGCAACGACGCAACGAAAAAAGCAGCCGCCTACACCATGTGCCATAAAGATATATAGATGCATGACGAACATTTTGACTATAATTTTTTTACTGATTTTGAAAAGAAATTAGCGGACCTACATCCGTCATCAGATGTTGGATTATCCGGGTTTTTAAGAAATCGAACTTTATAGACTGTAACTCAAAATGTCTATGATAAGAAAACTGTGATACTGTGCAGAGAGTGTGGGGATAGGTTAAGGAGGTATATAATTATATATCGAGGAGTTCATGTATTTTTGTTTTATGTTTTCAACCCCACATGACTTTCTATATATAGTGATCTTGAGCTTTAAGATAAAGTGTTTGACAGTAATCATTTGCAATAATATATACATTAGAGACCTATCCTCGAAAAAAAAGAGAAAGTCAATAAAAAAAGAATAAAAAGTATGAAAAAAAAGGACGAAAAGCCAGTTTAAAAAAATTCCATTGGACCTTTTTATTATATGAGAGGGGCACGCACAGGCAAATGCATGAAAGAACACTTCTCAGTGCCACTCCTCTAGTCTGTCCTGACTCATTGTGGTGGTTCTGACAATTTTCCTTTTTACTATGAACGATCGGTGCTTTGACCCGTTCCAGTCGAGAGGGGGGGGGGACTGAAGTAGAATCTGACAGAACCAGCAACTCTTGCCTCTAGTGGGTGACAGTGACCAGATCCTGTACAGGATGACCAGTCAAATCATTTACGCCATAAGCAAAGCTTTAGAAGCTCTCTGAGATTTTTTTGTTGTGTTGGCACATTGATAACCAATCAAACCACTCTTACAGAAACCTTTTAATCTTTAAACATTACTAGCAATAACTTCTAAACTAATAGTTCTGATAATAAGATTAAAGTCATTGCTTACCAACAAGGCTTTAGTTAAAAAAAAGTACAATTTAAAACTATTAATGTTCAGCTCCTGTTATAAAACCAGATTGAACGCATTTTTACTTTCTATGCATCGTATTTATCAAGTATATAAAACAAAGTAAATTTTCGTTGCTGTGCATGCGATACTTTATGACTTTATGTTATATTTTGTATTTCTGTATTTCCACTCACTACCACCAACTTTTATCATGTGCTCATTTACAGAGCCTGTGCTTGGGGGAAAGGGGGGTAAACAGGGACGACCACCCGAGGCCCCGCGCCTGATGGGGGCCCCGCACTAACACGTGCACCATCAAATGAGACAGACCCTCATTTTTATTGCCCTGCTGCGTATCTTGTGCTGGCTTCCAAAGGCCCCGCAGTTCTATTAGCCCAAATCCCGCATCCACCTAGCGCCGGCTCGGTCTTTTAGTAAGCCAACAAATACAACAAGTAATGGACATGATACAGCTAGAAAAAAATTGTACTCCTTTTGATATTGTTTTTGTACAGACATCTGGCAAGAACAACACACATCTATCGCATTGGCAAGAATGGAACAATGACTGCGACAGTACAAGTTAATGGGAGAGTAAACGATGTTCGGGTGTATGACGAGGAAAGAACAGATGAAGGTGAGTAAACATTCTGTACTGACCAGTGTATATTGACAGGTACAGTGACCACGGGCCGTAGTCACATCGAGTCAACAATTTCCTGGTCGCTAACCTCTAACCCCCGAGAGCTGGCCGGCCGCCAGGCGAGCGCGACGCGTGCGAGAAATGTCGCCCGTGTAACCGCACTTCAGAAATCGGGCCGTCGACACCCTGACCTTGAGGGAATACCTAGGGAACTCCGCGTGTGCGCATGCGCGAACAAACGTGTAGTACAAGTTCGAGTGTTTACCGAGAATCGAGAACAATGAAAGAAAAAAATGAAACAGACAACATGCCATCTAAGAAGCCGAGAAAGGCGAACTGGACAAACAAGGAAATCTGGATCTTGTTAGAAGAGGTTTGTAACTAACAGTTATTATCGCTGTTCTTTGAATTCTGAAGTAGTGTTCGTTATCTTCGCTTTTTATATATCTTGACTGTGCTTTTGTTTTATTTTTTTATTTTTTCAGGTAAGGTTGGAAAAGGTGTGCTTAATGAGTTCGTTGACAAATGAAATAACTAATAGTAAGAAGAGCGCAATATGGCAGCGAATTGGGGAGAAAATAGCCGCCTCTTGTGGCGTAGAACATCGCAGTCTTGTAAGTGTGAGAGAGAAGTGGGGGACTTTGAAGTCTGAGGCACAACGAAGGCGTGACAGAAGAAAGGCCACAGGGGTTGGTGCAGTAAAAGAATGCGAATACGACAATACCATATTCGATATATTAGGTGAAGGATCCAACATAACAGTTGGCATAGATGGTGAGTACCTGTTAAAAAAATCTGTATGCTTATATAGTAAATCATGGCGTATTCTACATCTTTTATTTTTTGCTTGGTTTTATCATAGAAGCAGCATGTAATAACAGTGTCATTGATGGCTTTTTTTTCTCAGATAAAAAGGAATGTTATTTCTGTTTGTATCCAGCTAGCTTTTCCTACTTCTATTAGAGGCTACAGACTAATATGTTCTGAGTCATGGTAGTTTATATGTAAGCAATACCGATGCTATAGCTACTTTTTTTCCAGGTGGAATAGATATGTCCAGCCTAAGAACAACCCCAAGTTGCTCAGGTTAGCTGTTATTTAAATTATGTACATGTGTCACTTGCACTCTACAGTCAACAAAAAGTTGGTTCAAGACTTGGTACAAAAAAAAAACCGACGTCCGCTCCAGACTTACTGACAATACCGAAGAGAATCTTCTTCTCCCCGCTCCCATCAAGTAAAAACACTCAGTCACACAACAACATTCAAATCACAACACTCTTTCCTTTGTTCTTCGAACAAAACAACCTATCAACACCAACTGATTAAAAAAAAGACCGGCCGGCCATCCCAGCATGGCGCGGCACGCCTCAGACTGTCGACACTAACAGCCGCATCAATTGGGGTCTGTTACACCTCCTCCTTCCACCTAATTTTCCCAGGCCTTTTCCAGGCTAACAAAGCATTTAAAATAAAAAATAGTACAGCACGCTTGCGACAACCTGTCATTACTGTCTGTAATAAGTACTGTAATAAGCTAATACTTATTTTTAAGTGTTATTTATACTAGCCTCATACATGTAGAATCGACTAATGCATTGTACAACATGTATGAGAAGCAGCATCAGTGTATATACTGCTCCTTCTTTTATAAAACATAAGTGTACAGGTACTTCCTACTTTTCATTATTTGTGCAGATATGCCTTCAGAGACTGTCACTAGTGACAGCCCAACTTGTGTCAGAACCGATCAACTGTCACAGGAGGGTTTGTATTTGTTCAATTTACATCTGTGAAGTTCTATAGATAATAGTTAACTATAAAATGATCTTTAAACAATCTGAAGAAAGTGGATGATATACAATATGCAAGTATTTAAGATTTTACAACTGGGAGAGATTGTGTAACATCAAAAATCATGCCAAACAGCCAACAGTTAATTTTTACATTTCTGCATTAACATCTGGGAAAATGTTTTAGAGTACATGTACTTAGGAAGCAATCCCATCTGATCCTATGGCTCACACATTATAATGTGATGATATAGTTTAGCTTAGTTTATTCCTTATTACTCCTCGATGAGCCTATGGCCACAACAAATGTGATGATATACAACCAGGAAAGAAATTGAAGCTGGTATGTGATACATGACTCACTTTATTTGGAAACAATAAAATCACATCAATGCATATTACAATTTCTGAAGATGTGAAGCCATATTTTAGGTAATAAATTTAAACAGTGATTGGTGCTGTCAAGCAATAGTTTTCTTAATCAAGTATGATGGATCATTGTAGACATTCCATCAACATCTGCCACCGAAAAATCTGTCGAGCTGGTGGAAGAGGAAGTGGCAGACAGTTCACTAGGTTTGTAACAATATGTTAGCTAAGTACTATGCATATTAAAAAATAAATGAAAAATAAACAAATAAAAAGAAATACAAGATTTTGAGTCATTAACTAAAAGACATATTTCTAAATTTACCATTTCCTTAACACTTGCACTTCACGATTTGTGGCTATACTACTGAAATACTTCTTCAAAACTGACATAGCACCACAATTTAGAAGTACACTTCTTAATAAGGGTGTTTTCCCACTAACAAGCAGAATAAAAATTTGTATGCTGTTGTTTAATTTTATTTAATATTTCCCCTTATTGTAAAACTGTTACTTGACAACTTAACACAAGTATTCAATTCAATTCAATTTAACTTTATTATCTCCACGAGGAGAAACTAAGTATATAGTGATGATAATTTTGTGTAATGCTCATGAGCACAATTATGTACAAAGACAAAAACAAAGAGTTAGCAAGAAGTACAGAAAAATATCAATGTCACATCACAGACATGACACTAAAAAAAAATCCACAGAATGATGTTATTGTGCACAAAACTCTCATCTACATGAAGCAAAATCAGATATCACTTTTGTAGAGTACTATGATGCTCAAAAGAAACCATACAACTTAACTTTTAGATGCAGTAGTACTTAAACATAAAGCATAAAGAAAATAAATGGATGTTTCTTTGCAGGGATGCCGTCAAAGGAGGCAAACAGAGGTGAATGAATATAACCTTATGATCAGTTTAATGCACAGATTATATTTTTCAACTTGCAATTGCATAATAACAGAAGATGTTACTGCTTATTGTGCACAATTCATTCATACCACTCAAGAATTAGCAGTGAAAAAGAAAAAAAAGCCATCAAAGTTATGCATTGCTGTAGTGAACCAACTGCTTTTACTATATGTGTTGTTTTTTAAACAGGTAAAAGGAAACTTCTCAGGAAAGCTGCATTTGGAGGTCCTCTTGTGGACGACTACCTTAAATCAGAAATAAAAAAAAAATGAATCTATTATTGCATTAAATGAGTCCAACCTGGAACTGAACAAGCTGCGGAAGGAAATCCTACAAAAAGCTTTGGTCAAGATAGATGATATACCTCACGGAGATATTTTTGACCGTGTCACCTATGTGTAATTTCTGTCCAGATATTTTTGCATAATGACATGAATAAAAAATGTCTTAATCATACAGATGTACTTTGTATAATGAATGCAAGTGACATTGTGGATTTTTATATGCTGTAATCTCCAAAATATTCCACAGTGACATTTTGAAGCCAAGTAATACACATCTCTCATATTTCCAACTGTGGCACAATGCACATTATGCAATCTTAAATTAATATCAATATTAAAGGGCTTGCATAAGTAACTCATCACAAATGCCACCATGCACTGTTCTATGGGCAATACTTTGTGACTATTAACTAATACTGAACCAATAAATGTATATCCAATTATGCTACATACCTCAGAGGAACCGATCAACAAATCTGTGCCTTGACCTGCAGCAACTCGCATCCTTTCTGTTGGAAGATTGTGCACAAGTATATCATCCTGGAGCATGTCATACATATAGTCATCATCCTCGTCATCGTCACATTGATCCTCTGGATCTTCCAGCTTGAGCATTCTTGCTTTGTTGCTTAACATAAGACATACTATTATAACATGGCATGCCTTTGTAGGTTCAAGCCGGAGACCTCGCAGGCAGTGCCATCTTCTTTTGGCAACACCTGAAAGACAACACACACACACAAAATGTAAGCAATATACACTGACTACTGACACAGAAAGTTAAATAAAAACCAAATTAACCACAGTCAGTCTGGAATTACACTAGTAATAATTTGTAATTGATGTACATTTCACATACCAATGGCTCTTTCTACTGTACACCTTGTAGAAGCATGAGCTGCATTATACCGCCTCTCATGCCTAGTGGTGGGATTCAGAAAGGGTGTCATAAGCCACTCTCTGCTCATGTAACCACTGTCAGCAAGCATGACGCCATCCACTGGTTTTGGATGTCCCTCGAAAGCAGCAAAAATACTTGATTGTCTAAGAATCCGTGCATCGTGAACACTTCCCGGCCATTTTGCCACAACGTCAATGAATAGTAAGTCAGCATTGCAGATGACCTGATGATATATATAAAGCAATTTATTATTAAACTATTCTTTTCTTTTCATCTGCTTCAGAATATTAAATTTTTTAAGTTACTATGCATTATATTTGGTTGGGGACATTTTTATTCAAGTCCATAAAATATTGTTGGGGGTATGTGGCTTTGACGCACATTATGATGTAGCCAGTGTACTTCATTTACTTACAGCATTGCACACTGTTATCGGATACATAGTCAACAGCAACTAAATACATTCTTTGTGAAATGTTGATGCCAGTGCTCATTAATAATAATAATACGAATAAGAATAATTCATAAGGAAAAGCTCGTACGGATAATTTTGATAAATGCGCTACACATAAGACATTTAATGAAGTGAAATATATATATATATTGCAATGTAAAAATGTTACCTGAACATTGATGGAATGGAAGTTTTTCCTACACACGTATTCATGTTCGTTTCTCCAAGGTGCTTGAATCCGTATGTGCGTACCATCAATACATCCCACAACGTCGGGAAATCCTCCGAGGTTAAAAAATTTCGCCTTTTGTCTATCGGCTTCTTGTTGATTTGGAAATGTTATCCATCTGTGTGCCCGATCTAACAGGGCTCTGGTAACCCTGTCAATAATGCGGCCAGCCGTTCTTTGTGAGACGCCGGCTAGGTCAGCACACACATTTTGAAAGGTACCTGTCGTATAGAAACGAAGGGCAAGACATACTTGCAATGTCGGTGTGACATTGCGCCCCCGATTCGCAAATGTTAAAGCCTCCTGAATGTCGTCGACGATCTCCAGGATGTCAACTCTACGAAATCTTAAACGTTCGTATATGGTTATGTCATCCCATGAATCGATGGGATTACTTCGATCCCGAAATATCCTTTCTCTGCGAAGATTTCGGTCCGCGTCATACAGCATAAACAACACGGCGGCCATGTTTAACGAGCCCTTCGCGAGTTACAGGCACCAGCGGCCGTCTCTACACTTACAGGCCGAATCAGCCGCCAGCGCAGCCAAAAGATGCGACATGTCTCGGCCTCTATCCCACATAGAGCGCGGTCGGACCTTTGATGGCCTCTAAGTGGCTTAGAGGCCCGATGTGACTATGGCCCCACATTTGTACACCAAGAGGGGAATTTAACGAAACTTTACAACACGTGCTTGGCATTACCACCTGATGAACTGGACTTGCGAATGGTTTGCAAAGTTAGATTTTTGCATTTAAGGAAGCTTACTTATTGGGTTGTATTTCTCCCCATGTCCACCCTGTGACTGTTGTGATCATGACAGGATGTCCGCAGTGCAGTTGTCATAGTTAATCATGGTGGCTCCTAAGTGCTTAAAACTCTTCACCTCCTCGAGCTAAGTTCGGTTGTCTGAAATTCCCGCTTTGTTTGTACCTTTTGGATCGCGAAGCATTCCGATGGCCTGTACGCTATTGTGTGAATTGCGTGGTCGAATGTTGCTGTAGTTGTGTGTGGTGTGTTTGTGTTTGCGGAGGGGATTTAAAAGCTAATCTCTGCTGTTAAGGAATATTATTGTGGAGAATAATGATTTGTTGTTTACAACACAAGAGGGTTGTGGGAAAATCGTCGTGTGTTCAAATGGTTGTTTTGTGTTAGTCGTAGCAGACGAGCTAATGGGTGATAATATTGTAAGAGAGGGGCTGAAGGGGCTACCTAACGTGGGAGAGGTTTGTGTTTGTGTTCAGAGAGCCTTGAACTGTACCGCGCTGTGTTCCTAAAGCTCAAATCCAATCAAATAAATCAAGTAATGTTTTTCTTCGAACTTCGATCTTTGGTCCTCGATCTTTGATCATCAGTCAGTGTTTTCAAATTGTCTTCTTCAGTCAAGAACATTGTCGAATCGTCAACAGTCTACGTTTTCGACGGACGTCTTCGTCAATCGTCCTTGTCCTCGCCAGTCATCATATCCGTCGTTGTCATCACCATCTTTGGACACAGACTGTGTTCCCCTTTTTGTATATTTCTTTTGCAATAGTTACCTGCCTATGCTTAGCGCATCAGCCATCTCTAATCTACTTGGTTACAATAACCCGGCAGAGGTGTCAATGACGTCTGGAAAGAGTCACTTCGTGGGCTCACACACCTGTCTGCCAGGTTGACTGGAAGTGGGGGCTAGTCACCTGTCCACCTCGCCTGCAGAGGCGAGGTGGAGCTTAAGTAGGGTGGTCGTGCTGTCGATGTTGTCTACTTGCCTACTTGATAGGTTGTTCAGTGAGTGACCGATGGCAGCCCTCAGTGTATGTGATGTGTGAATGCAAAAAGTAAAAAAATGGGGAACGGAGAACCGGCAGGACACTTCTCAGCACGACGACAGAGTGGACGGAGGAACTGGTCAGCAGTCGAAGCGACTTCAGCATCTCTAAGTCCGATTTCACTTGTACCTTGAGACCGGGTCTTAAGCCAAGAGAACCTCGAGCAAAGGGACGAGTCAGTGACGAGGAACTGTCAGGACTGCCTGATGTCGCTGTAGAAAGCAAAGGGCTACGTGGCCAAGGCTTGTACTACCTGTCAGAGGTCTTGCACTACCTGTGAGAGGACTGGCACTACCTGTGAGAGGTAGACGTTTTACGCCAAGGCCGTCAGGAGGAGAACGTCTGCTGGGTTTGACACACGACAAAGAACCGGAGAACTTTGCATCAAGGCGGTGTTCGTTCGGCGGTTGTACGTGGAATTGCAGCCGTCGAAGACACCACGTGTGTGTTTCTGGACTGGGACAGGCTCGACTCTGTGTCGCCGGGAGTCGTCGCTCTCTGACGAGGTTGGCAGATAGGGCGGGAAGGACGACAGACAGGCCGAGCAACACTTTCGACGAAAAGTTAACAGAGTGCCGTGACTATCGGCTAAATAACTAAAATATTGACCCTAACTCTAGCCCCATTTTAGGTTTGTGTGAATGTACATTAAGACCTCCAAAACTATTGCCCGTCTAAGGTCCTTTGGTAATCTCTTTGTATGTTGCTTAAATCATTCCCATGGTTCTTCACTGTCTCTTGGCATAATTATTCATTTGTCTCACAATTAGTGTGGTTATCAAACAGAATGGAAAATTATTTTATTTTGAACGCTTGTTGTTTTTCGTGAGGTCTTCCTTGTAAGATAGAAAAGTAATTTGCAATTAGAAGAAGCTGTATTTGTCCTAGAAAGTGAGAATGTCTACCCACATTGCTTACTAGCATACCAACAGGACTGTCAGATCCTTCTGTGTGTACTAATCTTTGAGGTTTGTATCTCATAACAAAGTCTTCTCTTCTCTATTCTGCACACTGATTAAAATGACTTCAATTTTTTATAAGTCGTAACCTGTAGCTGTGTTTTTATTTTAAACTGTCAACCACATGTTTATATTTTCAGCATCTACCTCGCCAGCACAAACAAGCGATCGAACAATAAGAAGTGACACTACAGGTAGTATTGAAAGTTTTTTCTGGCTGGTTGGTTGATTGATTTATTAGGAAAGTGCTTCCACCTTCAGGTGATTTGGCATGTTTCTTACGTTACGGCCACAGCCGGCGGAAAGCGCGGCTGCCCTAGAATACGCGCCGGCTTTTAAAGGGCTACTCAAGGCTTGTGATAAGGCTGTGGAGACGATCAAACGTTTCAAAACTATATTTAGCTACAATTACAGAGCACGAGAGCAATACAGGAGAAATAAAGGATTCGTTTCTCTCTTAATTACCACTTATTAGCACTATTTCGGTTGCCGATGTTTATAAAAATTG
This sequence comes from Pomacea maculata, assembly GCA_004794325.1. NCBI lineage: Eukaryota > Metazoa > Mollusca > Gastropoda > Architaenioglossa > Ampullariidae > Pomacea > Pomacea maculata. The sequence continues at coordinate 252,429 of SRHC01003032.1, forward strand.
AAAAAATCCAGTGAAATCGACCGTTGTGTCCTTCCGCCGAGTAACCGCGATAGCTTCTCGAGATGGCCAGGCAGACGAACCTGCGTGTGACAAAGGGCAGAGACGGGAAGAAAGTGTCTGTGGTCATTGCTAAGATTTGAACTCCTGATCGATGAAGTCTCGTTAGTTGGATTAGTGATATCCAAAATTATTAACAATCAAGATGGCTATGAGTAATATCCAACTGTATCAGTTTGAACCAACTGCATCACCTCCCACTGTCATCGACTGGACATCATCGGAGGACGAGGAAAATGTTGCAGCAGTCGAAGGAAAAAGCAGGTAGGACTAAGTAAGTCATATTGTTTCCACGAAAACAGAAAGTGAACGAATGCTTTACATTTAAGCACTTTAAATAAACATAATGCACTCGAACTCCTTACTCTAGGCGTTGTTGTTGACGAATTTACTTGGTGGTGTATTTAAAGAATAAAATTTCATTTGGTGGTCTAATTATTTCCTAATGCGCACACACACATAGAAATATTCACATGGTATATGATAATTTAGGTTTTAAAGTGAACTTTTCAAAGCATAGTTTAAAAAATTAATATTTCGAAATATCTGTGTTTAAATATTAACATTTTGCAGCCTTTATTGGTGGTATAGTTTTAATAATTTGACTAATGACTTACTGCGGAAATGAACGAATACATAAGGGAGGAAACCCTGGAGCCTTTAGAAATTGTTCTTCTATGGATTAGTTCCCTTTAAGGACTTTAAAAAAAGTCAACCAATCAGGTATTTTGCTATGTTTGAAAGTAGGCGAAGTTTTGGTTGATCAAGCGCCATATTGACATTCCTTGCCGGTTACTTAATTCGACGTGGCTTTATACTCAAACAACTGAAAATGAGAAGAAAACTGTAATATTCAAACTAAAAGGTATATCCTAATAAAATAAATGCCTGTTTTGTACTTTTATGTGTATATATTTTATGAATATTTTTTCTCAATGTCGCACTTTTGACCTACTTACCGATTTGTGACTTCTTTGTCCAATACAGTTAGTCTTTCATTTAATTTTACTACAAGAAAACAAAACGTTTATTTTTTTTAATTTACACCACGTATCTATCTATCTTTTCCTCTTCGTGCATCAGGTTGCACATAAGGCCTCAACCAGAGTCTGCCACCGATGTCGATCGGCTGAAACCCGCTCTAAGTGACCCCATGTCCAGCCCTTTCCTTTCATCTCACTTTCCACTGTTCTTCTCTAAGTTTCCTTTGGGCGGCCTCGTTTTCTTCGGCCGTCTGGAGTCCATCGTAGGGCGACTGTGGAGAGGTCTGCTGTCTGCTGGCGGAGCACATGTCCAATCCATCGCCAACGCCTTCGTTGAACCTGCGTAGTGATGGACTCGGTTTCAGCTACACCACGTAAATGTATTTAAAATTTTCTTTAAAACTGAGTATCATAGATAATTGTTTTTATTGTAAGTTAATAAATATACATTTTTTAAAGTACCGGTCGCAGTTTTATTTGGGGGCACTCTCCACTGCGTTTACCACGGGAGCGCGGGCTCCCGCAGTCGCGTACAAATTGCTTGTTAACTCCAGAATGCAGTAAGGTTGTTTTGACATGTGAAAGTGTTCTAAATAGATAGGGTGTAACTGTAAATACTTCCTCCTTCTAAGCTCAAAAGGGTCTTTGTATACTGACAAACCAATGGCATTCATCTCTCAAGTCTAGATGAGGAAGCTGTTCGAAGGAGGAAGAGAATTTACTGGGGAACGTTGTCTCTTATTAACTTGTTAATTAGAGAAGCAGAACTGATTACAGAGAGGAGTGTAGCTAAACTACTCTCGCTAGATTCTTGTGAATAAACCGGAGCTAAAATCGGTGTCAACAGATCGGAGAAATTACAATAGGAGGTGAGTTTGTAGTCGTAATAATAATTATTATCGTTATCATTATCATTATCATTATCGTCAAAGACAAAATGTAAATTAGTTTATTTAGTTTGAAATCAGTGTCCTTAGACTTATTGGGCCATTTATTGTAATCTGACGAGTATTGGAAACGTGAGATTATTATGTGACCTGTCCAACAACCCTTGAGACGTAGTTATAAAGGGAGGGTAATTAGTTTTTCCCAGGGCAAAGTGGAGAACAAAAATTGTTACCTGAAGATGCTAAGTTATTTACTTTGAATACATTATTTAAGCAAGTAAAAAATCCAAATGCGCATGCAATACTGCTTTTTGTGTTCTTTTACATTACAATCTTGCCTTTTGGCGAATGTGTGAGCGGTCCGGTGGCGCAACGGTTAGCGCCTGTCACCAATACAGTGAAGGTTGGCTGCCCAGAGTTCATTTCTCGTCTCGGGCACGCTGTTCTTTCTCTGCACGTGGCATCTGTTTACAGGGCTGGCTGCTTGCCGTAATATAGCCTTAGCTGCTGACACGGCGTAAAACACCAATTCCCCCCCCCCCTTTTGGCGAATGTGTGGGGGAAAAGTGGACCCAACTCGCCCAAAAGCAAAGAGGAGACTTCTGCCTCGCTTCCAACCTCTTTCTCCCTCTTACACCCACTCGTCCACATTTGTACGCGCAGGTAATCACTTCCACCCGATTATGCAAACAACGGACAACACAGTTCTACAACATATATAATTATTATTAAAACAAGAAAAGCAAAATGAGGTTAAACATGTTAGAATCAGCTCACACATATACTCCGGTACGTCCCTTGTCATGAAGTTTGTAATAATGTGAAAAAAAAGATGGCTAACCCTCTTAATAATACTTTATGTCAGTGATGCCCAACCTTTTTCGGCCTGCGGGCCATACACATTTCCGACACGCCTGTCACGGGCCGCTTCGCCACAAAAATACAAAAAAGAAATTAAAAAATAGAGCAGATACCATTTTTATTAGAAACAAGTTGTACTTACCATTAATTATGTAGTAATTAGTGTGATATTTAAAGTAGTTTACCCGAAACCAACTTCTGAATGTCCGGCTGCATCGTAGAGACACCAAGTCGGAGCACTGAATAGAAATGTTCGTCCATCGAAAAAAAGATTGAGAGACGCCCCTACGTAGGGATAAATACTTGTTCTTCCCTTTTTTTCGTTTTTTATGTCCTTTTTTATTACCAACATACCGATTTTCTGCACTGTGGGCAGAAGTTTCGCGGGCCGGATATGGCCCACGGGCCGTAGGTTGGGCATCCCTGCATTATGTCATAAACATGGAATTCGTTGTTTTCTATGAAGTCACTAGGTAGACAATTATAATTTTTGATTCTGCAATCTGTTTTAATTATTTACATTTTAAATGTGACTATTAAAATTCATTGCTTAGTCTTGTCTTTAATTTCGTGCTCTTATTTCAGTGATCACGATGACTATGCAGCTTCTTGTGTGTTTGTTTACACTCGTGATTCAGCACCACGTACAGAAAACACAAGGTAGGATCACGAGGTAGTCACAGAGAAGGGTAGGAATAGCTTGGATAAAAATAAACAAGAACCTATTCGTCCTCTAACCTTCAAAAATCCAGGTAACGACAATGTCTCGAACTCTCACGTGATAAGACCAAATGTTAATTATGATGAAGTCTTACATGTTAGTCTTTGGTGTCCCAATAACTTTGTTTACATTGTAGCCTGTGATGGTGTGTACACCTCCCCCAGTGGCTCCATCTCGTCCCCGCTGTACCCCAGTCAGTACCCGCCTAATCAAAACTGTACCTACATCATCAGCACAACACAGGGCCATCGCATTACCTTGACATTTGTTACATTTGAAATTGAGGCTGCAACCGATGACTGCAAGTTTGACTATTTGGAGGTTTGTTATTGTTTGTTTACGTTTCTTCTAAGAACGGGGTTTCAGTCATTTTAGAAATACAGCGTGTGTTTTTGCGACCCTTGTTTAGAAGATTTACAAATATTGCAATATAATACTTTAATTAATTGCGTTAGTATAATTTATACTTTTTATATTTTAAAAATATCCGAAGGCAAAATAAAATGCAGCTGGAATATTAAGGAAGTACAGGAGGTTAACAAGACTAATGAACATTGGATTACTCTGAGATAGCGAGTCCAGCACAGTGATCACAGATAAATACCAATGGAAAATAAAAAATCAAAACGAGTCTGAGAAACTTGATGTAGGGAAGCGGATAAATTTTTAATCCCTTTTGGCTGCAGTGTTTTTTTAAAAAGATAAACTAAGATAACAAACACTATTGATTGTATATTGAACGGTACGTTTGTATTGTTTATTCGGTGATATTATTGACCAACATAATATGTCCAAGTCCCATTGTGTAAGAAAATTGCGAAAGATTTTGCCCAGGAAATGTGTCTTTTAGTTTATCTCTCCATCATTGTTACATTGTTCCCCACAGGCTCACTCATTGTTTTCCTTGTTCTCTCTTGCATATAATGATTAGAATATCTCACTGAATTTATTGAATGGCTTCTTACTGCGACATGAAAACGCGATAACATGTGAAAGGTCTATTTTATTACATATGTCAGTGTAGATAAGTAATTAATGATGCAAAAAGCGATAATCAATAAATAAAATCTTTCTTTTTAGTTCACTTGACTATAAGCTCAGAGACGCATTTGTAGCCATGATACAAATAATGATACAAATATGCCACATAATAATAAACATGCATATATCTATATAATTTATATCCCTTTACTGACTTTAAAAAAATCGTAACAATCTATCAAATTAAAACATTTCATACTATTAAAAACACGTATCAGTATCCAGCTGTTGAAAAAGTGACAATAAGTTTGCTGAAATGAGTAAGTTTACTGTTTGCTGACATATTTATGAGGTAGTTTATTGAAGTTTATATAAATTTTTTCAGTAGACTCTTCAGTCAGGGGCTAAATTTATCAGGTACTTCTCTAACATAAAATCTTTTTTAACCATACGGTATGTAATGAAGATTTTGTAAGTATCCGTGTCTTATTTTCCATTCCTAAATAAACTGATCCTTCAAACATAACATTACGTTTTCTTTACATTGAGAAAAGCTACAACCAAGATTCCAGAAGAAGGAAAGACCTCAAGTATCTAGTAACGAGTCTCGTAGCTACACCAGCATACATCATATACTGAGATATCAAATGAAATCTTGCCCACTGGTAAAAGTTTATATAATAATAGTGTATTCCAGAAACACAGTAGCCTATATTTTGCAAAGACTGAAACAGGAGAACTCCTAGTTTTTCCCTGAATATGCATGATCGTGTACTAGCTTTTACATTCAGCATCATTTTCAAAAAAGTTAGTTGCATCCTGTTACAAAGATCAAGAGATTTCAAATTGCACTTTTCACTTCTATACCGCAAACTAAGTTTTATACATACATCAATAGGGTCAATTTAAATATCAAAGAGCGAACTTTCATACATTTAATTATCAATGGAAACACAGCCTTTTTTCAAGTATGCATTGTTATATAATACCCATATTCTCATCAATTTTGCCTGTTAAGGACAGATATGGTATTTACGTGCAAACGGTATTTTTTGAGTGCGTTCTGCATCTCATTACACATTCTTTTTAGTTGTACATTATCTCTAAAATATAATAGTTTAAAAGGTACACAGAATTGCCCACATTGGAATCATATTCCTTTGAAAAGGTTTGTAGTAATACCAATTTATCAACATAAATGCGTTGAAGTCGTTTAGAAACAGCACCCTGCATTATTTTTTCCTCTATTGTTCGACACTGGTTCTCGATCCAGTTCCCCGTAATAAATGGTTTAACATCGTCCTTTCCTAATACTTGCCTTAAGGCAGGTGACTGGGTGTATGTTGGCTATTTTCTTATATAATCAAACAGCGAAATGTACATTAGCGGTAGCAGTCATCGTGAATATTTTCAATATTTAATAAATTTATGCTCACATGCTAAGATCCGGGATGGAAGCTCCGAGCTGTCACCGTCTATGGGTATCTTCTGTAACACGAGTGTTCCGGACAGAGTGAGGTCCACGTCTAACACCATGTGGATCAGATTCCGGTCTGGCTCACAGTCAGGCACTGGCTTCAATGCAACTTACTCATCAGGTAAACAGCAATTTCTAAATTGTTACGATTCTGCCCTTTTACTTTTCAGTCTCTTTTTTCTCTTGTATTATTGTCTGGTATATGTCAAGGACATGAAGACACACAGACATACTACATTTTGGAGGATTTTTCTTTGTTTGTTTATCCTAAAAATGACTGTTTTTGCCATAATTTGTTCAGCTCTTCTTTCCACGCAGAAAACAGATCAGCAACTGCAAGCGTATTACGTATTGAAAATATGACAATCACAGGGTAAATTCTCCCTAATAATAAACAAGTCCTCATTTACATATTAATTAGTCGAATCCCACCATACTGTATCCACTACATTCCATAGAAAGAAGAGGCGATGAGAAAAATATCTTTGTAGACAACAAAGCCACCATCTAAGGAATGATCGAAGAAAGGGCATGAACCTGGTGGAGTAAGGTCTTAGCAGTTGGGTCATCGCCATCACGTAGACTAAACTATCGACATCAAGGTCAAGAATATAAAATATCGCCTGCAACGAGATCGGTTTTGTCCACTAGGTTAACAGACGTTGCTCTGAACAGACACCTGATAAAACCCACGGTGGATATGCTAATAGAAGAAGAATACAAGGCAGGTGTAATGGCAGTGGCAAGGTACGAAACTCATTAAAATCTCGCAGTACACATAGTGGGAAAAGAAAAGCTGACCGCAACATCTGGATACTGGTAAATGCAGATGGCAATCGTTAACCTCTTTAGTCATGATATTAAATAAACTTGTCCTTTTCCTAGTCTCTCTTTATGATTTTTTCCTCTCTCTCTCTCTCTTGTAAATGGCAACTTCTGAAATCCAGGCTTATTTCCTTCAGGAGAACTAACTTAACATAAGAATACCGTGAGGTTTTTTGACTTGTAAAACTGCTCCAAATTACCTAGGGTGTAAGTACTTCATTTTTCTCAGGTCGAAAGATTCTTTGTATGGAATACTGTCACGGAACACAACACGTAATAGCAACAGCCGAATCAATACTTAAACAGTTATTGTTCTTTCTTTTACTTTCTTGTCTCTCCCTTTTCTTTTTTATCTCTTCAATTTTCTTCCGATCTTTTTTCTTTCAATTAATCTTTTTTGCGTGTTTATATCATTTTCATATACTGTAGTTTGTTTCTTTTATTAACCGAAAAAATTGCTATTGAGACAGTTTCTGAGATAACATTCTTTGACTGTGAACTCTTCCCCTAAATGTGAAACCACTTCATCTTGTCCACAGCAATCATTCCACACAAGTTTCTCCTTGTCACTGACTATTATAACGGTATCCGTCGCATAGACATCGACACGGGAAGTAATGTTACAATCCGTCCCCATGGTCTACAGAAACCTTTTGGTATTGACTACGATCCAGTAGACCGTCGTGTCTATTGGTCAAATTTACAGGAGAAGACCATTCGATCCGCTAACCTTGATGGCAGCGATGCTCGGCTGGTTCGCAGTATTAGTCAAGGTAAAGTCACTTAAAAACACTATGCTCATATATTCTAGATTTATGATAAATTTGTAAAGAACATTTAACAGTAATCAGTATAAAGTTATTTTTTATATCTTATTTGTTTCTACTTAAGTTAAATCTTAAAATACTTTACATAAAGGCAAATACAAAACAAATATAAAATGCATAATACACTCATATGGACATGTTCGATTGGACAATTCAACAGCAGCACACAAATTCAAGATTCTTTATTATTTCACCCTTCAAGGGTATTGAGATACTAAACATATATCCACACATGTTCACACATATTTCTATCTTCATAAATAGTATTGATTATTCACGTACATGCACCTACTGGTTGGTTTAGTACAACTAATAAAAATATCTAAAACCAACAGCAGCAACAACAGCAGAAAAAAGGAAGAAAGGGACAAATTATTTCCATCATCCACTCTATTTTTCTGCAAGCCTCCTCGTGTATACCGGCATAAGGTAACACTAAACCAAATGTTAAGAAACCAAAACGAGCCAAGGTCGCTAAGTATTAACTTTCTTTACGCATCAACATGGGTGGCTGATTTTGCCCCGCTCGCTTGTTTACGGAATACAATTATCTCCCTTACATGACGAAGGACGTTCGTTTGAACGAAAGTCTCGCCGATATTCTACACTACCTGTCCTTTACGATGGTACACATTGTGAACATCATGCATCTGAAACGTCGAATAACAAATGAAAGAACATCCCAGATATATTCCTGCTTCAGATGAAGAAGAAGTTTACCACGAATGGTGTAAAAATGGTTTTCTTTTGCTCCCGAATTTCGGGCCACGCCATGTTTGAAATGTGTAAAAAAGCTTTTCCAAAACGTAACTTCATATACCTAATTTTGTTAGGATTATCATAAAATTGAGTTCTCGAAAAGGTTAAAGTAAAACTGTTCCACTTCTACACATTTGGATCTGTCATAATCAATTTAAATTGTTGTTCTGTCTTGTTTAGTTTTTTTTTTTAAATAATTTTTTGAAAAAGGGTAAATTCATGTGTACAGGGAGGTTCGACCGCCTTTAGCCTTGCGTAAAGAAAGAGTTAAAATAGTCAAGCGCCCATTTCAAACATGACAAAAGTCTACAAGTAAAAAAAGAAAGATGAAGAGAAGTGACATTTTAGCCAGGTAGACAAGAGATATCTCTGATAAAGATTTATCTGGTGCCCTTAAAATAGTGTGAGTATGGTTTACTGTAACAAAGTTTGTTAGCTGTTTGGATGATCAATGAAACGTCTTCATTAATACATCCTTCAGACATGCCCGCCCTCTGCCATTAGTCTTCTGGCTTTATTTTACTGTCATCTTATGTTTGTGTAATCAGTAAAATCACTGTAAAGTAAACAATAGTCGTCAGGAAAGTAACAGAAAAATAATAAAGTCTGTGTGTAGTTTATGTAAATCAGATTATGTAATTATATAGGAGAAAGACATGATCAAACTGCAAAACAGTCACAAGTTGTATAAGCAGTACATCTATGTAATTACAAAGAAATTAACACATTCATCCCGGACATTCGATTAGTATACCATGATACGCAAGAATTAAAAGTATTTAAAAATAAATCATAAATAATAAATACGCCATGATGAGATACTAAATTTATAGCTAAAGTTAACAATAGAAAGTATTTTTACTTTATTTAACTCCATTGTGAAATCGCACTTTGTTGTAAATCCAAGGTAAACTATTAAATTGTATTTCTATTAAAACCATACACAATCAATACTCATTGAGACGTCTAGTCCGACGGACAAAGTATATTAATGGTTACACAACATGAAGAAATTGAAGTCCGTACAAAATTAAGGTATAAGGTCAGAACTTGATATCCTCTGAAATCCCGTTGAATTTTGAATAAAGGAAAGCAACTGTTTAATTTCGATTTGGTTCTAGTAATGCGTGTTATTGGCTCAGTGACCGAACTTCTATGATGTTTGAATTAGTGTGATATTATCGTAGATACCCTTTTGTTAACTGTCTTTAAGGACGCTATATATGGAGCCTTACTTTGGACTCTGTGTCGAGGCTACTATTCTACGCCGACGATGGCAACAGTGTCATTGGAATGATATCACTGGACAACAACAACAGTCATCATATTGTTGTCGCTTCAGACATTGGTCAGCCTATTGACATCGAGCTGGACAAACACAATGGGTGACTGTAATAAGACTTGTAAATGATGATAAACACATTGAGCTATTATTTTTAATACGTTTACAATGATCACAAATAATGTAGCAGTTCATGCAAGAGACTTTATTCTTAAAACATATAGAGCTGTGTGATTTACATGCTAATGATAATACACTCGGGACTTTGGATAAGAGTTACAAGAAGAAACAAACAAAAAAAGGGTTTTAAATAAGAAAATAAAAATAATAAAAACAGAGAGAACAAAATCCTCGTGTTCTAATGTGGCATATGCAGTTAAAGACATTGAGTAGCTGTTAAAATAGAGAAACATGTCTTAAAATCGTTTCCGATTCTTTGTACAAACCACAGTGTGATGTACTGGAGTGACGCTGTCAGGGATAAAATAGAGAGGTGTAACTATGACGGCTCGCACCGTGAGATATTTATTTCCGCATTCGCGCATCTTAAACGTCCTCATGGTCTTGCTTTGGACACAGAAGGTAAGATGTTTCGCTATTTTTCGCACTTTTTATTTATTTTTAATGTCAAGATGTTCTTACTTGTCTTTTTGTATCATTAGTTATTTCTGTCTCCTTTAAAAACTTAGATTTTCTTTTAGAAAGGTCACTTTATTCTCTTAACCTGTGCATTCAAGGATTTGATGTTGCTTGTTTCTATCTAAATTTTTTTTTAACTTTCCTAAAGTCATCCAAAGGTGTACATATTAGTGTCTGTCCATTCCTGATTTCCTTTATACTGTGCATTCTTTTGTATGCGAAGAATGAATGTATTAACACCACCATGGATGTGTGAACGGGTGAATAAATGGATGTGAATGTGAAGGGAGGAGACTTTACTGGGCAGCTGCAGACACACAGCTGATAGGATGGACAGATCTGGACGGCGGAAATACTGAAATTTATTTTAAATATCAGGGCTCGTATTTTATGGGCCTGGATATCTACCACACTGAGTTGTTTGTCACGGACTGGGGACCTGAAAAGTAAGCACTAAGATTTTTCAATGTCTTACAGCAGGATACAAAGGATTGTTTTTAAACATTAGGACAGTAGCTTTAAAATATCATTTTCACGTAGCAACAGTCAAAACCATTTGATACTTCTTTTGCATTTGTCAATGTTCAGAAAATTCATTGTGTAATACCCATACTTAGCCTCTCTGTTGGGTAGTAGCGAAATTCTAGCTTTTGGAAGTGTGATGTAAGAGAAAGACAGAGAGACAGAGACAAAGTTCAATGTAGACTCACAATGTGTGGGTGACAGGGACAGGGGTTATCACTCTTGACAGGTTATACACGTGTAACGTGTTGTGTGAATGTGTGGTCATGTCACTATAAATAGTGTTTACTGGAGGCGAATGTTCTGTCAGTTGCGCCATTCGACGAAAACAAGCCTGCTTTGAGAAGGAAGTTTGTATACTTTGATAAAGAAGAGAAAGGTGAAAAAAGTAATTCCTTGCTTAGACAAGATAAGCCATGTGTAAATTCTCTATCGATTTTCTGAATATATTTCGTAACTTCGAGCTGTTTTAGATGTAAATAATTTAATTAATACTGTCCACAGCTCATGGCGATGGACGAATGTTGTAGCTGCTTGGCTAATACAACTTATTTCTGTACAACTTCTTTCCCGAAGTTTTCTACACTGACGATGACAATGACAATGATCAACTTTACTGGTTCTATAGGCAATTTAAACATGGGAAGGTGCTCTAGTTACAGAAGTTAAAATTAAAAATAGAAAGATGCAAGGTGCATTGTTAGTATGTACCATAGCACGTGAAAGGAAGGCACATTATATATGTCTACTACAAAACAAACAATAATTTTCATCAAGAATAATCATGTGCGCATCTATAATATTACACACCACTGATACTTTATCTGAGGTTGAGCAGCTGGTCTGCAGATGGAACAAACAATTTCAGGTGTCTGTTACTTTTTGATCAGGGCATGGAATATCGTCTACCTCAACTTAATAATACAAATTCTTTCATTAGTAGTACATGTTCAGGTATAGACAAAAATCATGACGCTTTCCTAACTGTTTGTAGATCACAAAAAGAAGCTAAACCCCTCTGTCCGACACCAATTATCTTAGATGTGGACAAAACTGTTGAGATTGTTCCTATCATGGATAGAAAGATTGTGAAACAGCATAGAAATGAAAAGGATAAAAGACTCAATAACCGACTGGTAGAAACGGCCTGAGATTGTTTGACTAACTGAAACTCTATAGAGCTTACGCAGAAGCTACATTCTTTGCTGGCCCCTGTTTAACAATGGTCGGTGCTTAAATTCCATTTGAGCTGGCAATCAAAAATAGTTCCCAGGTACCTGAAAGAGTTAAAAGTTTCAACAGGTTTACTGTGCATCTCACTGGGAGCAACAACATCCTCTTTGATTCTACTAAAGTCTATATTTACTTCTTTTGTTTTGTCTACATTTAACTTCAAAAAGTTCTCGTCGCACCACTGTGCGAAATTTGTTATAAGGCATTACATGATCTTCCCTATGTTCCTGCAAAAGAGTAAACAATGCAGTATCATCAGAGAACTTAACGAGGAAGCTGTTCTTCTCTGTACTTCTGCAGCTGTCAGTGTACATCAGGGGTCACGTCTGCGGTGTATATGTATGTTGTGCTTGGTGATTAACTCCCGCGGTGAAAATTACCCCCGTTCACATGCGAAATGAAAATAACACAAGGGAGGGAACTACTAAAACGTTCAGGAAATGTTCTGTGAAGGCAAGCTTTGTTGTTAGCGAGATGATAGCAAAGGCATCGCGACCATTCACTGAAGGCCAGTTTGTCAAAGAGTGTATGTTACAGGCGTGTGAAATTATCTGCCCCGAGAAAAAGAAGCTCTTCGAAGTTTGCGAACACAGTTGCAAGCAGGATCACCGAGTCAGCGACAAATGTTCAACAGCAACTGATTGCCGCTGCAAAAGACTTTGTAACATATTCCATTGCACTGGAGGAGTCTACTGGTGTAACACACACCGCATACTGTGCCGTTTTATTCGTGGGGTCGACGAAAACTTCAACATTGTTGAAGAGCTATTGGACTTACTACCCATGAAAGGAACGACGACTGGACGGGACGTGTTTGAAGAACTGGAAGCTTGTATTGACAGGTGTGGGCTACCGTGGGAAAACTTGTTTCAGTGGCTACGGACGGTGCACCAGCAATGTGTTCAGAGAAGGTTGGTGTTGTTGGATTAATGGTAGAGAAACGGAATCAGCTCAGCTTGGCGGGACCTTTTGCAGCCATGCACTGCATTGTGCACCAAGAAGCACTCTGTGCCGAAAGTCTGCAAATGAAGAACGTGATGGATGTTGTCGTGAAGACGGTGAACTTCATACGCTGTCCCAGCGCCTAACAAGGACCAACACTTGTCTACCAGCCTCAGCCTCTACTGTTTGCGACCAACAGCTGCTGGTGATGTAGAGTTGTACACTCTGTGCTAGAGCGGGTCTTACGCACCTCTTGAGTGAGTTGTGAGCAGTCACGATTCCAAGACAGACTCACAGCGGCGAATGTGAACAGCCTTGAACAGACCTCTGGTACAGCTGTACTCCTCGAGACCCCAGTGCAAAGACAAACATTCTTCACCGATCACAGTGCTAAATCCTCATTTGCGAGTATCATCCTCTCTCGTGATTGGTCAAACATACTACACGCTTACTTCGACCATTCTGCTACCTAGCTACATCCAATCACTACAAAGCTAACACATGATGGACAGGTGGCCACTTTCACTTGCCACTGCCCACTCTGCACCTTCCTTACCCCCTCGTCACTAATAACGCGTTCTGTGACTGTGGCGCCATCCCGTCCTGCTTCCTATTCACTACCTGTGTCCAGCGGGTGGCAATAACAAGCAGCGCTGTTGTCCTGCTCTAGGTGTACTGCGGCCTTACAATTAACAGGCGTATTCCGACCGCTGCTCTCCCTTTCTGTGAGAGGTCTCCTGTAGCGACACCTACCGGCCTGCTTTACGACCTGACCCTGCGCTTTTGTCCGTCGTGACGTGAGCGGTCAGCGGTCAAAGGCCTAGTGATTCCAGGGGAGATAAGCGGCGGTGAGACATCGTGGTCCAGTACCGCCAAAGGTCGACTACAGCCTCAGCGTAACCTCTACCGCTAACTCATCTCCCCAGTTACTTGTTCCACCTTTTTTACTATTGCGTCGGCTCGACTAGTGGAGGGAATAGAAGTGTGCTACCAACACTATATCCCGATTCCTAGTAATCATATGAAACACAAAGAGGTAATCAGCATGAACATTTTTAAGGCAAAGGACTGACAGAGTGATCGTCAAAAGCCTCAGAAGAAACCGTTAAGCAGCAATAACCGAAAGTCAACTGATAAGCAAAAGTCACAGAAGTAAACTAAAGTCAAACAGTCCTGCACAGCAACGACGCAACGGAAAGAGCACCCACCTACACAATGGGCTCCACGTGGAAGAAAGAGAGAGAAGCATGGCAAACATCTTGACTGCAACTAGTTTTTTGTTTGTGAAAGGAAATTAGGGGATCCATCATCAGAAGTTGCATAATCCGAGTTTTTTAAAAAATCGAACTTTGTAAACTGTGACCCGAAAGGAATGCGAGGAGAGAAAGTGTGATAGTGTATATAGAATGTGACGAAGGTGTATATACACGTACAGAAAGATATCGAGGAGTTCATGTGTTTATGTTTTTGTATTCTCAACCCCCGCATGACGTTCTGTGGTGATTTTAATGTTTAAGATAAAGTGACTGTACTCATTTTAGTAATTAATAAATTAATGACTTGGTTTTGAAAAAAAGAGAAAATTAATATTAGAGAATAACTGGTTCAAGAATAAAAGGACACTAAGACAGTAAGGAAAATTTTTTCGCACCTGGCCTGACGTAGTATTTGACAGTACCAGCCACTCGTGCCTATAGAGCAGGGATGGCGAACCTTTCTCAGTCCGAGTGCCAATTATTTCAATTTCAAAGCAATAAAAATTGCTGCGTGCCAAAAGTCGGTCTACTTAATGACGCCGCTATAGAAACGTTTATAAAAGTAATATGAAAAAATTATGTGGAATATGATCCAACAACACTTCTTTAATATTATTTACAGTTTTCTGAAAAAATTGAAGGCTGTTGCTTATGATAATTTGAAATTTTAAAAAATCCATCACCGTCGTCGCGTGCCGCACAAAATCGTTTCGCGTGCCGCCTTGGGCACGCGTGCCATAGGTTCGCCATCCCTCCTATAGAGGATGACAGTGAATAGGTCCTGTACAGAATGACCAGTCTAGTCATTTACGACATGAGGAAAGGTTTACAAGCTCACTAAGATATTTTTTTAATCTCTTAGCACATTAATCACGAAGCAAACGAATCTTAGAAAATATTTTGTAAGTTTTCAAAGTCTTTGAATATTTCCATCGAAGACTTCTAAACTAATATTTCTGTTAATAAGATTGAAAACTTGTTTGTTTACAAATAACGGTACCATTGCAAAGAGTACAATTTAAAACTATACTTTTTTTTTTTTTACTCTTGTTATAAAAACTTGATTGCTTACATTTTTATTTTGTCGTGAATCATTATTATTAACTATATAAAACAAGCGAAATTTTCAGTGCTGTGCATACGAGACATTTTTGTTAATTTTTTTTTCTGTTTTTCAACTGGCTACCACCAGCTTTCACCGTGTGATCCTTCATAGAGCCGGCGCTTGTGGGGTGGAGGGGTAACCGCCAAAGGCCCCACGCCTGATTGGTTGGTGGGGGCATAAACAGGTGAACCATTGGGATGAGGCAGGTGGTAATGTTTTATTTCCCTGCTGTGTATATTGTGCCGGCTTCCAAAAGCCCCGCAACCCCCTAGCGCCGGCTCTGTCTTTTAGTAAGCCAACAACTACAACAAAATAAAATGGATACGATATAACTAGAAAGAAGGTTACTCATTTAAGTATTGTGTTTATACAGACATCTGGCAAAAACAACATACATCTATCGCATTGGCAAAAATGGAACAATAAGGGCGACAGTACAAGTTAATGGAACAGTAAACGATGTTCGGGTCTATGCCGAGGAAAGAATACATAAAGGTGAGTAAACATTCTGTAGTGACAGTAAATTTAAGTTGAAATGGTGAGTCTAATAAAGAAATGTACAAATTATACTTTTCTCTGATGGCTCCTTTATTTCTCGGTGTTTTATGGGCTTTATTTACCCGCATCTCAAAAAGCAAGAAAGTTTTCTGTACAGATATACATTTTCTTCACTGATATTTACTCATTCACCTGTTGTGTACGTGTCGCGAACTCCCGGGGAAGAGCCCGTGGAGATGGTAGAGGTTGTGATTCCGTCCTTCGGTCTATCACACTCTCGATACCTCTACCAAATCACGTCGACATTTACTGCGTGCTTCTCACACTAAATTGCTTATCAATTTAACACTTCTAATCAGCTCGAGCCCCCAGCACGCAAACCCCAATGAATAACTCAAGGCAATTTAGTGTATACAAGAAAGTTATTAATCATCGAGAGATTACACAAATTATGGCAAATGATACAATTTCAAATATAACCATACGGTCGTTTCTAGGGTGTCCCGTTATTCTAATTGTTCTCCTTCTTCTAGTCCAGATATCTAATGAGCCACGATTTAACTAATCTTAATCAACTACACACTGCACACACCACACGCCACTTATCTTTCCACACAAGTCTCTAGTCACGTGAGGGCCCTCCTTGATCGACGTCCTGGAATCTTCTTCTGTCTTCCGTCGTTCGTGTCGGCCTCTTTCTTCACGCGCAGAGAGTCTGGCACCACCGCGTGCCTACCTGTACCACGTCCCTTAGGCCGGACTGCTGTCTCAAGCTTAACAGCGCCTAACAGGACCAACGCTTATCTACCAGCCTCCCTCTACTGTTTGCGACCAAACAGATGCGGGAGATGAAGCGTCGTACACTCTGCGACAGAGCGGGTCTTCCACACCTCTGAGTCGGTTGTGCTGGAGTTGTCACGATTCCCAGACAAACTCACAGCAGAGAATCTGAACAGCCTTGAACAGATTTCGGCTACAACCTTCCTCCTCGAGCACCAGTGCGAAAAGACCCCGATCCTTCGTCGATCGTGATGTTAAATTCTCATCTGCGCGGGTTCTTCTCTCTCGTGATTGGTCCAACATTCCACAGACTCACTTGGACTATTCCACTATCTAGATTTATCCAATCACACTTAGCTAACACGTGATGGACAGGTGGTCATTTTGGCTTATTCCAGCCCACATTACACCCCCTCACTTTACCCCCTCTCACTAGTAAAGCAATCTTCGACTATGGCGCCCTCTTGTCTGATTTCCCATTCAGTACCTGCGTCCAACGGGTGGCACTAGTAGGTAGCGCTGTTATCTTGTTTCAGGTATGCGGCGGAACTTCCGTAACTAACGGCGTAGGGTGACTGACACTCTTCCCTTCTCTGAGGGATCCCTTGCAACGACACCTACCATTCCGCATTCCAACCTGACCGTGATCTATGTCCGTCGTGACACCTCGCCGCTAACACGTCTCCTCACTTACCCGTTTCACCTGATAGTCTGCTTACCAGCGCGTCCGCCTGTTTCGTAGGGGGGGGGGGACAGAAGTGAGACACCAACACTATAGCCCTATACTAGTTATCACATGACAGTACGCCACTTGCGATTGTCTTGACCAGTGGTGAGCGGGTGAACTCCTTCACATTCGCCATTCAGTTTCTTTACTGTCCACTAAGGCGTCGCTTCTTGTCCTAAAGGGCGGACAAACATGACAACACCAGCAGTTTTTGCTTCTTCACTGTAACAAGAAAAGGTCCCAATATACTAGGGTGCCGATCGTGCTTTGTACTATGTGATTGTGATTCTTGTAGCAGATTCGTATCATCCTTCTCCGGCACTTGGCTACAAAGGCCTGTATTGACAGGTGCATATTGACAGTTACAGTGACACACACTTATACACCAAGAGAGGAATATAGCGGAACTTGTACATGTGCCTGATGGCATTTTTACGTGATGAGCTGAACTTGTCAGTGGACTGGAAAGTGAGATTCTTGTATACATGATTCTTTCAATGAAACTGATTGGGTTGTATTACTCCCCATGTCCACCTTGTTACTGTTGTGATCATAACAGGATGTCCGCAGTCAGCTATCATGGTTGAACATGGTGGCCTTTAGGTGCTTAAAGGTGTTCAAATTCTTGAGCTGTATTCTGTTCTTTGAAATTCCTGGTTTGTATGTGCCATTGGACTTAATCTGACCTTGTTCTAGTTAGTGCAGGTCTCCATTCATATAAAAAGCATTATAAAAATATTCCATGCCGCTCGGAAAAGAATGATATTTTAGGTTCGAACTCCTTTACCATCTTTGAGTTCCGTGCACGGATCGCTGCAGCCATTGAGGATGACAGACATCGCCATCTTGACACAGGCTGAGAGCCTCTTTCTTGTATACCTCTTCTTGTTACCTGCGTATGCTTCGCACATCAGCCCTCTGTAGCCTACCTGGTACTTCTGAGGCTTGTTTGCCTCGGACAGTGATTACGGAGGGGGGTGCGTTTGACCCTGTGACGTCAGTTTTGAGCTCAAGCAAAAAATTGCGGTTCTGAGCCTTGTGCGGGTGTTAAACAATTTGTAGTGTTAAAGCGCTGGGTTGTTTGTTCGTCTGTTTATGTTTTTGTTCTGTGAGTCGTTTTCTTCTTTTTCTTCTTTCTCTCATAATTGATAGCTGATTAAAAACCTGTATTTTATATTGTACTCACGAGCTTTTGCGCATTATTTTCTTCAGGAGCGATTGGTTTAGTCGCTAGCTTCGGACGTTCGTGACTGTGTGACTGTGTGTCGGTGTGTCGGTGTGTCTGTGTGCGTAAGGCCCTCAGCACTTGACTCCGTTACACGACCTAAAAAGTTCACTTAGAGAATGCATTTTATGCTCACCTTGTATTGTTTATATTTCATAGGACTGTCAAATCATTATGTGTATGTTGAGCTTTAAGGTTTGTATTTTATGACACGCAAATTCTTCTCTTCTCTGTCCTGCAAATTGATCAAGTTAAGTTAATCTTTGAACAACCTTTATGTCGAAACCTGTAGCTGTGTTATTATTTTAAACTGTCAACCACATGTTTATATTTTCAGTATCTACCTCGTCGGCACTAACAAGCGATCAAACAACAAGAAGTGAAACTACAGGTAGTGTTGAAAGTTTCTTTTTTTTCTTTTTGGTTGGTTGGATTATTTATTAGGCAAGTGTTTTCACCTTGAGGTCATTTCGTACTATGAGAGACAGGGATGGGAGGAAGAACCCAGAGTACCTGGAGAAAACTCTCGAAGCCCAGCCGTGTGAACAAGTTAGGGGACACAGACGATGTCACATACAGAGAGTGTCCCCAGCCGAGATCTGAACCCTCAGCTCTTACTGAAGTGGCACCAAGCGAGTGATTTAATCACTACACTACACCACAACAATAAGTACCATTCTGCTGCAAGGTCCTTGGAAAGAGGCTCGGGTCACTCAACCCCCGCTTCCCCTACCCCAGGGAGTTAGGTGCTGGATATTAGAAGACTAGGTAGGTTAGAATAGATATAGTAGTTGTATGTGTAGGTTATGTGCATAAATATATGTCTTTGAACTTATTTACCTGTGTGAGCGTGTCAGTTCAAACGAATGCTAGTGTGTCGTGTGCATGTCCTCGTCGTGTGAATGAGGTGAACGTGTTTCACTAGAGCGAGAGAGTTGTGTTGTCCGTGTAGCTGTGGCACAGCAGAGAACACACAGTGAAGTTGAAACACCGAAGAAAAGACTTTTGTCTGGGAAAGAAAAGCAGGTCTTTTTGTGGATTCCAAGGTCGACTGAGTGGATGAAGAAAATAAAAAGAACACACACAACACACAAATACAATAGACACCGCACCCGACGAACGAGAGCTGGAATTTTAGTGGAAGAGAACTTCCATCCTCCTCCCTGGAACACCCAAGAGGACCGGACTGACTGGGTGTTGGTGGCAGCAGTGTTGATCTTAGAGGAAGTCGTCAGTCCGGCAACAGTACTACTGGATGTGTAGACATGAAGATAATATATATATATTGCCGTAACATCAGATGTCTTTGTGTACGTGTTTTAGTTTGAAATGCTCATCAACAAATTGTTTTGTATCTCAAACTTGTGAAACTTGTATCTTTGTAAATGACAGATTACATCCCTTATATTGCAAAAGTTTCTTGTGCGGTGGGGTGGGCGATGGTTGGGTGAATCGTGCGTGGGTCATGTCGCCCATTTCTAACGCCTCCATCGTAGCTATTGGACCGTCGACATTTGCATACGTCCTTGACATTCCATCGTGGGGGAAATCAGCGGATGCGCATGCGCAAACCAAAACACGTCATTTCTATAATTATATCATCGCCAGAAAATGGAAGACAAGAGAAATCTAGAACATGTACCACCAGTTTATAAATCAAGAGAGACGAACTGGTCAAACAAGGAATTATGGATGTTGCTAGAAGAGGTTTGTACTTAACAGTTGTTTGGGCTTAGTTTACTTTGTTCCTCAAGTTGAGAGACTGTTGAAGACTCATTGTTTAATTTGATTTACCAAAAATTCTTGTGTTACATTCTTGTGGCTATGCTCGTTATCTGTTTTTATATATCTTGAAGTGTTTTATTTCTCTCTTTTCTTTGCGAAGAACATAGAAAGGCCACAGGGGGAGGGGGTGAAGTAAAACACTGTAAATACAACAGCATCATACTGATATTTTAGGCGGAGGATCAAACCTTACAAATGGCATCAAAACTCTTTGTATTTTATAGCACATCAAAATAAATTTTAAATCTTTTTTATTTTTTTGCTTGTGTAATAATAGTGTGATCGATGTGAAACTTTTTCACCTTAAAAGGAATTTGACTTCTGATTGTAGCTAGCCACTTGTTCCTATTCCCATTAGGGATGATAGCCTAATATGTTCTGAGTCATTGTACCCTTTAATGAGCTTACAATATGTATGCTGTAACAACTCTTCTTTTTTATTTCTCCAGGAAGATATGCTCAGCCTGAAAAAAGCACAAACTGGTCAGGTTTGCTTTTAATAAACTGTGTTCATGCCATTACTTTTTGTAATAAAGTAATACTTATTTTTAAATGACTTAAGCTATTTATATAGCCTGATGCACCTTGAATTGACAAATAAATTTACATGTTTCAGAAGCAGCATCAGTGTATACTGCTCCTAACAGAAAACATATATGTACAGGTACTTTCTTCATCTTATTGTTTGTGTAGATGTGCCTTCAGTGACTTCAATGACAGCATAACTTATGTCAAAAATGATCAACTGTCACTGGAGGGTTAGTATTTTACCAGTTCACATCCGTGAGGGCCAATACATAATATTAAATAATATATAATATATTAAAATGTACGTACAATCTGAAAAAATAGATGATACACAATGTCAAGTATATTAGATTTTACAACTTGGATAGATTATGTAACAGTAAATGTCATGCCAACAGCCAACAGTTAATTATTACATTTCTGGAGTAACATTTGGGAAACTTGTCATTGTCTTGTCATGTAGAATACTTATTGTACAGCAATAGCTTTGTTAACCAAGTAGATGGGATCATTGCAGACAGTCCATCAACTTCATTCGCCTCATCAAATTCTGTTGAGCTGGTGGAAAATGAAGTGGCAGACAGTTCAGAAAGTTTGTAACAATACGTTAGCTAACTACTGTGCACATGAACAAATAAAGTAACTGTTAATGAAGATTTTTAGTCAATAACCAAAACACCCACTTTTCTTTCTATATTTACTTTATGCTGCACCTCATGATTTGTGGATGTATTACTGATATATTTCTTAAAATTGACCTCTAACAACAATTAAGGAGTAAAATTTTTAACAAAGTTTTTTTCACTCACTCACACATACACAAAAGTACAGTAGAATACTAAATTATATTAACTTTTGTAGTTTACCCCACATTTTACCCTTGTTTGTAAACCTGTTAGCTGACAATGTAACAAAACATATAGCACCTGATTAATGATAATTTTAAAGAATAAGAAACAAAGAGCTAGCTAGAAGTACAGAAAAGTATCAATGTCATATGACAGAAATTTGTCATTACTCTTAAGAAAAATATGAGATTACTGTAACAGAAATGTGCAGAAAACTCTTATTTACATCAATTGAAATCAAATTTTTGTTTTAGTTTAGTGTCATGTAATAAAGAAACCATACAACTGAACTTTGAAATGCACAAATTACTTGAACATGTGTGCTTCAACATGTGAATGTTGATTTGTTTCTTTACAGGGGAGCCGACAAAGAATGCCAACAGACACGGATGCTTATAATAACCTTATGAACAGTTTTATGAACTGACTATACTTTTCACCTTGTAATTACACAATAATAAATGATGTAAGTGCTCATCGTACAAAGTTCATTTAGAGCACTCAAAAATCCGCAATGAAAGTTAGACATTGCTGTGCTGAACCAACTGCTGTTACTAACTGTGTTGTTTTTATAAACAGGTAAAAAGAATTGAAACAAGACATACACAGATATTTGTTACCATGTGACATATGTATGATCTTCTTTAGCGTTCGTGTAAATATTTAAGACAAATAAAATATCTTCAGGTAAGAGATGTACCTGGTATAATGATTGTGTATGACTGTGTGATTTTTCCACACTTTCTTCTCAAAACTATTTCACAGTAGAATTATGAAGCCAAGAAATACATATTTATCGTATTTTGAATATGAATATAATAGAAAGGTTCACACAAATAACTTATCCAAAATCCCAACATGTACTGTTTTGGAGGCGATGCTTGATTGCTACTAATTATACAGTAATACTTTGCAATTACAAGCACATAATTATTTTCAAAACCTCAGAAGAACCGATCCACAAGTCTGTGCCTTGCAGATTCACCTGCTGCAGCTCACATCCTCTTTGTTGGAACATCCTGCACAGGTACGAGTACATTGTACCTATAATCATTATCCTGGTCCTCCTCCTCTTCATCCTGTGGATATTACAGTTTGAGCATTCTTGCTTTGTTATTTAACTTCAGGCATGCTATTAAATAAAAATGCATGCCTTCTCATGTTCAAGCTGATGAACTCGCAAGCATTGCCATCTTATGGCAACATCTGAAAGACAACAGACACAAACACAGACTGTAGCAAACATACACTGACTCGAACTTCATAGTTGTTATTGATCAGGCCTAAGCCCATTTCAAGGGGTGAAGTGAACAACATCAACAACAAACATTATAATTATTTACTAAAATATTAAGTTACTGAATGCCTTTCTGCTAGGAATGAGATGCTGAATTAAGAGTGAGGAAGAAAGACGAAGGGTGAGTGACAGAGAGGGAGGGAAAAGAGAGAGAAACTGAGAGGGGAAAGACAGAAAGAGAGAGCCATGACACCTTTTAATGTCAATTGCTCATAGCAATTTTGACACTTGGGGATGTCTGCTGCTGACAGATCTTTCTGCCACAGAAAGCGAAAGAAAGATATTGTTTGTGGACACTGCACTCAAGTCAAACCCACGTTTTTACTTTAAGGAATTCTTTGAAAATTATTTTATTTAATAAAGTTTACAAGTTTTTATTGGCCTATATTTCTTCATTTATTTAAAATATTGTATAATATATTTTGGTTTTACGTCCATTTTTCATAAGCTTATGTTTTAGACGGTAGAGTGCATAGCGGGATTATAAAGCTGTGCTATTTATTTAAATCAATGTTTATGAAGTGGCTATACAGTATATTATCTTTTAATCTTTCTATTATTTTACTCTGTATGTTAGAAAAAATCTGGTTATGTACAAGTTCTTTTATTTTGTGTTATCATGAAAGTAAAACTTGCCTTGATAGATGAAGCATTTATTAGCTTGTTCTTTTCTGGTTTGAAACACAGATGCCAGTATACTGCTTTGTTAAATGGTATTTATTTTTAATTGTTCTAACACTCTTGATAACAGTGCTTAAATGTTATCTTCTTACCTCGGCAATGATAAACAACTGACGATAAACAGAATGTTACATGGGATGTGAGCCTGCACCAAAAGCTTTTCTTTATACAATACAAATTAAGTGATTTTTAATTGTTATCTTCATGCAATATATTAACATTCTTTATCCAAGGCTAAAAGATAACTTGAAAAGATTTTTGCTCTGAAATATTTTATTTATTTTTTTACTCTATAATTCATAGATATAAATGGCTAAAACACATAAAATACAGTATTTAACATGACAGGAAATGTACAGAAAAAATATCTAATGTAATAAGTCATTGACTTCCTTATTTAGTTTGCATGGTTGCATGTGAGGTGAGGCTAACTTTTGAAAGCTTGAGAAAAATGGTCTCTACTAAATAGGATGAGTGGCTGAGAACCTTGCAATCTCAAGTAAAATCAACACAAGTGACACACTACCACACAAACATAATAATACAACTATTATTATTATTATTTTAATAATACAACTAATGGCAGCACTGTCACTACCGGTGATCAAACAACAAGAAAGAAGAACGAAGTTACTAAAAAAAAAGCATCTTTATCATCTGATTATCCACAACCATAATTTACTATAAGAAAACAAGAATAAATATATCGCAGAACGAAGTAAGCGCCTCAAAAGCTTATGTTAATAGAAGGAGTATAAGGTACCTAAGGGAGGGATAGACAAAAAGTCAAAAATCTTGTCTTTTAACAGCAAAACACCTTCATTAAACCAAAACAATGAATGCCAAAATTACAAACATTCTGAATATGGAGTTTTCTTTGCAAACATGGTTTAAATATTTAAGTCCTGAAAAGTTGGGACATTACTTACATTTAAAAAAAAACAAAACAAGGAACCTCCAAAAAATTCCACCAAACATTCTTTTCGACTCTCTGTCATCATAAGCAAAATATCAAAACGAATTGTAACGGGAATCAAATCAGAGAGAGGAATCTTTAAAACTGAAGAACGCATCGACTTGCTGGACCTGTGCCAACCAGAGAGCTTCACGCTTTTATTTAACGGAGGAAAAAAAACAAAACAAAACAAAAAAAAAAACAACAAAAAACAAGGTTTCAAAAGGAAACAACTCACAGAGAACATCTCTAACACGACATGTGTTTATTCGAGATAAGAGCCAGCCAGGGTCAGTTCTTTGGAGCCCAGCGACATGTAGTCAAGTGGCCAAAGTTCAACATGGAGCAAGACAACACAGTGTCTCTTGTAGGAAACATTAACCCTAAATCATTCACAGATAAATGTTTTGTAAAGACAACACGGTGTCTGCTCTAGGTTTTATCAGCTCTTACTCATCACCAGAAAAATATTGTGCAAAACCTGAAAGCTTATCCTCACATCTTCTCCCGGTTAACTAATGATGGAGTCAGCGCGAATTATTATAATTTTGTCTCCAACTGTAAGTGTCGCGCGTCTCTACGCTGTTCACGATTCGGAGAATTACGAGCTCGATAAAAATTTGCCCTTTTATGTTTCATTTGTAGTGACATTTGTAGGTACATTCGGTATCTAAGCTTGTTAATATGCTTTGAGAACGATACTGTTAAATGTCAAAATGAATAGTTCTGCTAATAGAGAACAGATCGTAGTAAACAGTTTTCTCGACAGGTTTGTCTCATTTATCTACGACAAGGTACCAGAGGTCAAAGATATAGACTTATACGTACATCTCTTCTAAAAAGATATACTTTGTAAATGTATTTTTAGAACATTGAGTGTAAATATTTAGTTTGCACACAATGTAGACAGGATTTATAATGAATATTTTCCATCGCTTTACACGTTTTCTAAAAAAAAAACCGCATACAAGTATTTTACAAGCAATAATATGACACTACGGCATACGACAGACAAAAGTCAAGTCTACAGGTAAAGCCGAGTAATGAAAAAAGTGCGATTATTATTATTGTTGTTTTTCTTTACAGACTAGTATTCGTCAGACATTGCCCAAATTATTCGGAACAGTTTCTCCATCACGGTGTTATCTATACTGTCCAGCCACAACTTGATGAGTGGAACACTTCTGCTCACTGGTGTTTATCGTGAACTGAGCACAAATGAAACCTAGAGACGACTACTTGTGAAGTTTGGACTTCCTGAGCTGGCAAACAGCCTGAGTATTGCAGGCGAGCTGTTTGAGAGCAATCAAAAGACAAAGATAAAGAAATAAAAAATTAGACCAGGTCAAAGCATGAACACTAAGAGACTTAAACATCCTTTGAAGAAAATGAGAAGGTAGGGGAATAGTCTCCTGTAGAGCTACAATATCAGGAGAGAAACGAGTTGCTAGGAATTCGAGTTCTTCAAAGTTGGCTCGGATCCTTCGACAGTTCCATTGAATGATTGCAGACATAATTTATGTGTGAAGGAAAGACGCAGACAGTAAACATCTTGTCATGGTATAAAACAAACACAAACACACATAGTTTTCTGAAACAACTGAGGTACAGGCGAAAAAATAGCCAAATAGAATGTGCTCAAATTAATTTGAACAAAAGTTTACGATATGCATGTCGCTTGTATTGCAATGTAATTTGTTTTTATTTGTGTAAAGCGCATTGATTCTGCTCTATAATAATGAAATGCGTTGTATAATTGTAATTATTATGATTATGCCAAAACCGTAATAATAATAACATCGCTTGTGCTCTGATGTCCAGTTCACAAATGTTTGAGGATACTAAATTGTCACTGGCTGTCAAAGATGACAGTTAAGTGTTTGACGACAGCGAACAGCGTTAGCAGCGAAGTGCAGCACAAGAAACGACAGAAAACGATCAAATTAAATGATTCTCATGTCTGGTAGTTTTAAACAAACATATTTTGAGCTTCTACGTGTCTTGGTGCGTGCATTGGCTAACATACATCAGTACACTCAACACAGGGAGAATCACAGCAGTAGCCCACCTTCTATAATTCTTTCGTTGGTGTGCTCATTCATTCTACAATAAACATGTTAACTTATGTTCAGTCCTATATGCTTAATGATGTTGACGATGTGACGATAATAGAAGCTGACAGTGGCTTAAAGTGTAGGGTGTGGTTCACCAGTACAAGTATTGCCGACAAACATCTACACACACACACACAGTCACAGGACGAGCGGCTTTGTCTCGTTCACGTGTTCATCCTGGTGCGTGCGATCAGCCAATCATCGAAAACAGTCACGTGACGACAAACTTTGCATACTGACAAACCATTGGCGACCATCTCTCAAGTCTAGAAGAGGAAGCTGTTCGCAGGAGGAAGTGAATTTGTCTCTTGTTCAACAGAGAAACAACTGATTACAGAGAGGAGCGCATCTTAACAATTCTCGCTTGATTCTTGTGAACAAACCAGAGCTAAAACCTGTGTCATCAGATCGGAGAAATTTCATCTTGAGGTGAGTTTATGTGTGTTTTGTCATAGTCGTCCTCATCTCCGCCGCCGCCGTCGTCGTCGTCATCATCATCTCATAGTCGTCGTCGTAATCGTCGTCGTCGTTGTCGTCGTGGTCATCATCATCATTATCATCCATCAATCCTATCTGCCTATAAGGCTAGGCATGTGCGTCTTGAACCTTCGTCTACGTCTGTGCAGGCGACTGGAGCTTGTTATTCAGTTGGCTAATATCAGGCAGTATTGTATGTTTGTAAATTGTGTTATTTGCATCCCGTTGAATGTCTTTTGTGATTCATGTGCCAGTACTGAGGAGTTGACTCATGTTTTCTCTTACATTTTTATGTGTTAATACCTTACAAAACTGTTGCGAGAGACAAACTTTTGTTCTCTGAAGGATTTATATGTGTACTAGATAAAAAAAAAAGATTGCTTCACTGCAGATGCTTTGGTAGAAAAAAAACACCCAGCAAGCAAACAAACAAAAAAATTCAATAAAGATGTAAAGAGACTATAAGAGGCAAAAATGAGAACAAAAGACACGATTGAATGGCACCAGCTGGCTACCTACATTCCTTGTTAAAACAGTGAATAAGGTCTAGTAATAATTATGAGGACTTATATAGCGCATATCCAAAAATGATCTCAGAGCTCTTTACATAAATCATTAATAAACTAAATCATCAACAACCACTCATCCTAAAACATGTAACAGACAAACTCACATGTACAACATACACTCACTGATACACAAGGAACACTACAGACACACTCTGTTCAACTCACGGTCGTGTCTTTCATGGTTTGCAGTTAGGTGACCCAAGAACGATAATTCAAGTGAACCTAATACTTCTTATCGCAAGCAGTTACCTACCTTTAACAAATTCTGGTAAAATAAAATACTAAAAAATAATACTGATGGAAGCAAAAATTAGACTCAGTACAACTTGCAGGAAGATTTACGGAAGATTCAAGTTATTAATTTTAAATACATTATGTACACATGTGAAAAAACAAAGGCGCGTGCCTTTATATTGGTGTTCTTTTACAATACAACCTGTTGACGACTGTGCGGGGTGAAGGGTGGACCTAACTCACCCGAAAGAGGAGACTTCTGGCTCGTTTCACCCAACTTTCTCCCTCTTGCATCCACTCGTCCACACGAGTACGCAAAGGTAATCACTTCCACCCAAGAGTGAAGACACAGCCGACAACACAGTTGTACAACATATAAAATTATTATTAAAACAAGAAAAGCGAAATAAGGTTTAAAACGTTAGAATTAGATCACTCACAGATACTCCGGTATCTCCCCTGTCATAAAGCTTTTACCAGTTTGTAATAATGTAAACAAAGGTGGCTAATCCTCTTAATAATGCTTTATCTGATAAATACGGAATTTGTTTTTTTCTAAAAAGTCTCTAGGTGGACTAGTATAGGTTTTACTCTTGCGATCTGTTTTAATTCTTTACATTTTAAATGAGACTAAAATTCATCAAATGTTCTTATATTTTCATCACCTGCTCTTATTTCAGTGATCACGATGACTCTGCAGCTTCTTGTGTGTTTATTTACACTCTTGATTCAGCACCACGTACAGAAAACACGAGGTAAGATCACGAGGCGGTCACAGAGAGGATAGGAATAGTTTGGATAAAAATCAGCAAGAACCTACTCGTCCCGATCCCTTCAACATCCACGCTACCATATTGTCAAACTAAGGTTATGAGGCAAAATGTTTATTGTGATGAAGTCTTACATGTTAGTCTTGACCTTTAGTGTCCCAACAACTTTGTTTATATTGTAGCCTGTGCTGGTGTGTACACCTCACCCAGTGGCTCCATCTCGTCCCCGCTGTACCCCAGTCAGTACCCGCCTGATCAAAACTGTACCTACATCATCAACACAACAGAGGGCCATCGCATTACCTTGACATTTGTTACATTTGAAATTGAGGCTGCAACCGATGACTGCGAGCTTGACTCTTTGGAGGTTTGTGATTGTTTCTTTGTGTTTCTGTAAGAACGGGTTTTCTGTAATCATAGAAATACAGCATAGATAATTGTGACACTTGTTTAAAATGTTCGCATATATTGCAATATAGTACTTTAATTGAGGGTGTTAGTAGAATTTATACTTTTTATACTTTCAAAACAATCCAGTTGGAATGAGAAATAAGTACAGGAGGTTAAAAACACTATTGAACATTGGACTGCTATATGATAGCGAGTAGTCAATAGCGACTACAGATAAATACAAATGGAAAATGAAAAATCAGAGCAAGGCTTACAAACTTGATGTAGGAGAGCGGCTAAATTTTCAACTCTTTTTGGCAGCAATGTGTCTGATGTTAAAAACTTAAACTAAGAGAGAAAACATAATTTGTTGTATTTTTAACAGTACGTTGATATTGTTTATTGCTTGATATTATTGGCCAGCAAAATCGGGTTCAAAGATTAGCGTCAAGATGGCCGACCGGGTCTGTTTACTCCTAAACTTTTGCAGACAAAGGATTGGTTAATATTTAAATCGTTCTTGAAAGAAGTTGAAAATATAGAAAATCTGGAAACAGCGTTTGAATTTCGTCTGAAAGCAGTACGGATGGCAGTAGTGTACCTCAATTAAAACGTATTTTAAGTCAATTTCTAATTTTTATTTTAACATAGCAGTGTATTTTCCTGATAGTTTGATAACCAAGGAATCCATTTTTAAAGAAAAGTCGAACTGCAAAAAATTGACCCCTAGCAACTTTCGGGGCCTCCAGCACAAAACTGTTCCGCGCGACTTAAGACTCATTTCGTCGTGATGGGTCACATTTAGTAATGCAGAAAGCGATAATCAAAAACATAAAATTGGTTCTTTTTAGTTTATTTAACTATAATCAATGAGACTCATTTTTAGCCAAGATATAAACAATGATGCAAATCTGTAAAATAATAATAAGCATCTGTGTGTATATATATATATATCCCCAACCGATTTAAAAAATAAAATCCTAATAATCTATCAAATTAAAACGAGATTTATATACTATTAAAACACGCATCCAGCTAATGAAAAAGTGACAATAAGTTTGTTTAAATTAATAAGTTTACTGTTTACTGTTTGCTGACATATTTATTGAAGTTTAACCTAAATTGTATTTAGTAGACTCTTAAGGCAGGGGCAAAATTTATCAGGTACTTCTCTAAAATAAAATCTTCTTTAAACATACAATAAAAATATTATATGTGTACAAGTCTTGCTTCCATTCTTGAATAAACTGATCCTTCAAACATAACATTACTTTTTCTTTATATTGAGAAAAGCTACAACCAAGATTTCAGAAGGAAAGACCTCAAGTATCTAGTAATGAACCTCGTAGTTACACCAGCGTGCATCATATACTGAGATATAAATAAAATCTTGCCCACTGGAAACAACAGCTCGGGTAATTTGTGTGCTACACAGTTATGGTTTACATAATCACAGTCTTAACCAGAAACAGTAATTTTGCAAAGACTGAAACAGGAGAACCCCTAGTTTTTCCCTTAATATACATGTTGGTTTGCGAGCTTTTACATTCAGCATCATTTTCAAAAATCTTAGTTGCATCCTGTAACAAACATCAAGAGATTTCAAATTGCACTTTTCCCTTCCGTACAGCATACTAAGTTTTATACATACACCAATAAGGTCAATTTAAATATCAAAGATTGATCTTTCGTACGTTTATTTATCAATGAAAACACGGCTTTATTTCTAAGTATACATTGTAATTTATTAGTCCTATTGAATTTCATATTGTAATTAACATTACTGTTCTTTGGTACTTATAATCCCCTACCACCTCTTCAATTTTTCCTTTAAAGGACGGATATAGTATTTACATGCAGATGCTATTTTCTATGTGCGTTCTGGGTCTCATTAGAATGTTTTCAAAAGTAGGACATTATTACTAATATATAATAGTTAAAACAGGTTCAGAGAATGGCCCACATTATGGGAGTCATATTCCTTTGAAAAAGGTTTGTAGTAACACCAATTTATCAACATAAATGAGTTGAAGTCGTTTAGAAACAGCACCACATATTGTTTTCTACTCTATGTTTCGAAACTGGTTCCCCGTAATAAATGATTTAGCATCGTCCTTTCATAATACTTGCCTCCAGAAAAATGATCTTTTGCACCTCACTTCCTGACAGTCTACCCATGTTTACGAGATGCCTTCACTTTACTGACAGGCAACAATCACTACAAGACACAATTTATAGACAAATTCAGGATGTATATAGTTTTAATCATCCAGAAAATTTAAATATTTAGTATGTTATATCTGTTGTACAAGTACATGCTTGTAGGAATCTCGAGGTGACTGGGGTGTATGGGGGTTATTTTCTGATATGATGAAAAAGTGAAACTTACATGAGCGTTAGCAGTCATCATTGTGAATATTTTTCATATTTAATAAATTTATGTTTAAATGCTAAGATCCGGGATGGAAGCTCCGAGCTGTCACCGTCTATGGGTATCTTCTGTAACACGAGTGTTCCGGACAGAGTGAGGTCCACGTCTAACACCATGTGGATCAGATTCCGGTCTGGCTCACAGTCAGGCACTGGCTTCAATGCAACTTACTCATCAGGTAAACAGCAATTTACAAATTATTACGATTTTGTCCTTTTACTTTTCAGTTTCTTTTTTTCTCTTGTATTATTGTCTGGTATATGTCAAGGATATGAAGACACACAGACATACTACATTTCAGAGGATTTTTCTGTTTCTTTATCCTAAAAATTACTGTTTTTGCCATTATTTGTTCAGCTCTTCTTTCCACACACAAAACAGGTAAAGTAACTTACACACACTATGGTCATATATTCTAGATTAATGATACATTTTTCACAAAACAGATCAGCAACTGCAAACGTATAACGCATTGAAAATATGACAATCACACGGTAACATATCCCTAATATCAAACAAATCCTCATTTACACTGGGCGGTCCAGTGGCTCAACCGTTAGCGCATGTCACCAATACACTGAAGGTTGGTTGTCCTGAGTTCAGCTCTCGTCTTGGGCACACTGTTCTTTCTCTGCAAGTGACATCTGTTTTACAGGGCTGGCTGCCTTGCCGTGATATAGCCTTAGTTGCTGGCACGCCGTGAAACACTAATCCCACCCACCCATCCCAATGACACAGTATTTAGTCGAATCCCACCATACTATATCCACTACTCTCCATAGAAAGAGGAGACGATGAAAAGAATATATTTTTTAGACAACAAAGTCACCATCTTAGGGATGATCGAAGGATGGATATGAACCTGGCGGAGTTAGGTCTTTGCAGTTGGGTCATCGCCATCATGTACCCAGACTTAACAAATGAATACAATATCGACATTATGGTCAAGAATATAAAATGTCGCCTGCAAGGAGATCGGTTTTGTCGACTGGGTTAGCAGACGTTGCTCTGAACGGCGTCCAGTCACTTAATCCCCAGACACTTCATCCCCAGACACTTAATCCTTTATAAATCAAGTGCAACCTATAATAGATTGTTGGATGCAGTTAGAGAGCTATTGCCTAATGCAGCCCCAGGGGATGAGAAGTGACTATGACGAAGACGACGAGTTACGTGGAATGGTCAGATGCCTCCCAGCACTTGCCTATGTACGTGAAGAAGACATTGTTGATTCCTTCGAATTGCTTGCAGAGTCAATGCCACAACATGATCGCATGCCGGAACTTCTATCCTACTTCGAGCATACATATATACTGTATATATTGTTAAAGAACATTAAATTTACTAAATATATGAACTTTAAATGTTGTAGATGTTCAAATGACGTTGAAGTTAAAAGCATGATTTGAATTTGAATTTCAATTAAATTTTTCGCTGACTTCATAATATTTTAAGTTAAGGATTTAGTTTAGGGATTAAGTGCTTAGGGATTAAAAGTCTAGGGGGTTAAGAGTCGGGGATGAAGTGTCTGGGGATTAAGTGACTGGGAACCGCTCTGAACAGACACCTGATTAAACCATGGTAGATATGCTAATAGAAGAAGGAAAATACAAGTCAGGTGTAATAGCAGGTAGTAAGGCACGAAGCTCATTAAAATCTCGCAGTACACATAGTTTGAAACATGGGAAAAGAAAAGCTGACCTTAACATCTGGATATTGGTAAATACAGGTGGCAATCGTTAACCTCTTTAGTCAAGATATTAAATGAACTTATGCTTTTCCTTGTCTCTCTTTACTATTTTTCCTCTCTCTTGTAAATGGCAACTTCTGAAATACAGGTTTATTTCCTTCAGAAAACCTAAGTTAACATAAGAATACTGTGAGTTTTTTGACTTGTGAAACTGCTCCGAATTACCTAGGGTGTAAGTACTATCTCCTTCTCAGGTAAAAAGAGTCTTTGTATGGAATACTGTCACTGAACACAACACGAAATTGTGACAGCAGAAGCAATACTGAAATAGTTATTGTTCTTTTACTTCCTTGTCTCTCCTTTTCTCTTTTTTAATCTCTTCTATTTTCTTCCGATCTTTTTCTTTCAATTAATCTTAATTTTTTTTTCTTCTGTTTATAATTATTTTCCGATACTTTGTTTCTTTTAATAATCGAAAAATTTGCTAGTGAGACAGTTTCTGAGATAACATTCTTTGACCGCGAACTCTTCACCTAAATGTGAAACCACTTTATCTTGTCCACAGCAATCATTTCACAGAAGTTTCTCCTTGTCACTGACTTTGATAATGGCATCCGTCGCATAGACATCGACACGGGAAGTAATGTTAAAATCCTGCCCAGTGGTCTACACAACCCATTCGGTATTGACTACGATCCAGTAGACGGTCGTGTCTATTGGTCAGATAGATGGGAAAACACCATTCAATCCGCTAACCTTGATGGCAGCGATGTTCGGCTGGTTCACAGTATTGGTCATGGTAAAGTAGCTTACAAACACTGTGGTCATATATTCTAGATTAATGATAAATTTGTTAAGAACATTTAACAGTATTTAGTATAAAGTTATTTTGTATATCTCATTTGTTTCTACTTAAATTAAAGCTTAATTTGTTTTACTTAAAGTCACAAACAAAACAAATATAAAATGCATGATACACTCATAGGGACATGTTCACTGGGACAATTCAACAGCAGCACACAAAATTCAAGATTCAAGATTCTTTATTATTTCACCCTCCAAGGGTATTGAGATACTAAAAATATATCAACACATGTTCACACACATTTTTATCTTCATAAGTAGTATCTATTATTCACACACATACACCTACTGATTGGTTTAGTACAACTAAAAAAAATATATAAAAACCAACAGCAGCAACAACAACACCAACAACAACAGAAGGAAAGGAAGAAAGGGAAAGAAATTTTTTTTTCATCATCCACTCACTCTTTCTTCAAGCCTCCTCGTGTATACCTGCATGAGGTAACACAAAGCCAAAAATCCGAAAAAAACGCGAGCCAAGGTGGCTAAATATTAAAATAGTCAAGCAGTCATGTAATACATGAAAAAAATCCAAAAAAAACTATTAAAAAAATAAAGACCATTGACATTCTAGCCAGGTAGACAGGAGACATCTCTGATAAAGATCCATCTGGTGTCCTTAAATCAGTGTGGATATGGTTTACTGTAACAAAGTGTGTTCCTTGTGTTTGGATGATCACTGAAATGTCTTCATTAATACATCCTTCAGACATCCTCGTTCTAGGGCATTAGTCTTATGGCTTTATTTTACTGTCACCTTATGTTTCTGTAGTCAGCAAAATCACTGTAAAGTTAACGATAGTCGTCAGGAAAGTAACAGCTAACAGGAAAATAATAAAGTCTGTAATGTATGTAAATCGCATTATGTAATTATTTAGGAGAAAGACATGATCAAACTGCAAAACAGTCACAAGTTCTATAAGCAGTACACCTATGTAATAACACAGAAACTAGCACATTTATCCCGGGCCTTCGATTAGTATACCACGATACGCAAAGATTTAAAGTATTTAAAAATAATAAATACGCTAGAATGAGACACCAAATTTATAACTAAAGTTAAGAAAATAAATAGTTCTTACTTCGTTTCACTCCATTGTGAAATTGTACTTTGTTGTAAATCTAAGATAAATTATTAAATTGTATTTCTATTAAAACCATACACAATCAATACTCATTGAGACGTCTAATCCGATTGACTAAGTGTATCAATGGTTACACAACATGAAGAAATAAAAGTTCGGAAAAAATTAAAACTTTACTTACTAACGTGGGAAGTCAGCACTTAAGAGCTTCTGAAGATCTCGTTGAATTTTGAATAACGGACAGCAACTGTTTAATTTCCATTTCGTTCTAGTAATGTGTGTTATTGGTTCAGTGACCGAACTTCTCTGATGTTTTTTGAACTAGTTTGGTATTATCAGAAACACTCTCTTGTTAACTGTATTTAAACAGGTTATCTATGGGGCATTTCTGTGGACTCTGTGTCGAGGCTACTATTCTACACCGACGGCGGCAACGTGGTCATCGGAATGATATCACTGGACACCAACAGTCATCAGATTGTCGTCGATTCAGACATTGGTCAGCCTATAGACATTGAGTTGGACAAACACAATGGGTGACTATAATAAGACTGCAAATAGCGATAAACACATTGAGCTCCTTATTTTTAATATTATTACAATTCTTCTTCTTTCCTATCCGCCCCCAGTGGAGCATAGAGCCGCAACCACACGCCGCCATCGGACCCGGTCCTGGCATCCCTTTCCAGTTGGGACCATGTCATGCCAGCTGTCTCGACCTCTCTGTGGACTGATCTCCTCCACGTCTCTCTGGGTCTCCCAACCTTGCGCCTCCACGGTGGGGTCAAGCCCACAGCTTGTCTCGTTAAATTTTCGGCTGGCTTTCGTAGAGTGTGGCCAATCCAGCCCCACTTCCGCTTCTTGATGTCTTGACTGGCATGTTTTTGCTTGGCTCTCTCCCACAGGTCTGTATTGGAGATCTTCTCAGGTTATCGGATGTTAAGGATGCGGCGCAAACATTTGTTGACGGTCTGTATCTTGCTGGTGATGGCATTTGTCACCCGCCATGTCTCAGATCCATATAGAAGGACTGATTTTACATTGGTATTATAGATGCGGATCTTGGTGTGTAGAGACAAGGCCTTGGAATTCCAGATAGGTCTTAGGGTGTGGAATGCAAGCCTAGCTTTTCTTATTGGGCTTCTGACATCTTCATCTGTACCTCCGTCTTTGCTGCTGACTATGCTGCCAAGGTAGGTGAAACGGTCAGACTCTGTAATACATTCTCCATGTAGTTGGAGTGGGGCTTCTTGCTTGTTGTGGACCCGCATGACCTCCCTCTTGTTGATGTTGATGGTTAGGCCAGTCATCGCTGCTTCTTCTGCGAGCCGAGTGAGCTTTGTCTGTGCGTGTTGTTGCTTGTGGGACTAACAGCTGATGTCATCTGCAAAGTCAAGATCCTCAAGCTGCCTGGCGAAGGTCCACTGGACGCCCGTGTTGCTGTTAGAGGTTGTTCTTCTCATGATCCAGTCTATGACGATCAGGAAGATTGTTGGTGAGAGCAGACAACCTTGCCTCACTCCAGTCCTCACTGCAAAGGGGTCAGTCAGCTTACCCTTGTGTATCACCCGGCATGTCGTGTTCTCATACAACTGCTGGATGATGGCTATGAACTTTGGTGGAAATCCGTAGTGCTGCATCAGTTTCCAGATGGTTTCTCTGTCTACGGAGTCAAAGGCCTTCTCAAAATCTACAAAGGTTATGTATGGTGGTGACTGCCATTCGATGGACTGTTCGATAATAATTCGCAGAGTAGCGATTTGGTCGGTACATGATTTGCCCTGTTGAAAGTTTGCCTGTTCTTGCCTAAGTCTCCTATCTAGGGCAGTTTTCAGTCGTTCCAGGATGATTTTGGTCAGCACCTTGCTTGGAATGGACAACAGCGTAATCCCTCGCCAATTGCTGCACTGTGTCAGGTCACCATTGTGGGTAGCTTTACTAGGTAGCCAAGCTTCCAGTCTGCTGGAACTTACTCCTGCTCCCAAATTTTCTTCAGCAGGGGATGTAGCATCTCTGCTGTGGGTGTTGGGTCTGCCTTGAGTGCTTCTGCCTCCTTGCCAGAATTCAAGGTCTTGATGGCTTCGATGATTTCTGTCCTGGTTGGCGGTGTCGCGTGTCATGATTTCGTCTAGGTCTGCATTTCTCTCAGCGCGTGGGGACGCTCCTGTATTGGAAAGGTAGCTCACAGCAGACGACAGTTAACGTTTGTTTTCAGGCTATTTTTTCCGGTTCGCGGGAAAAGGTCAAGGCCTTCGCCCGTTGTCTGTAGCAGCACCTGACGTCACAGTCTTACTACGTCACGTGAGGTTTGCTCGAGGGCTGGTCGCTGCTGGTGGGAGATTTCTGACCAAGGCGCTGGGTAGAGCGGAGAAGTTGTTTTTTTTTTTTTTTTGAGAAAACGGCTGGAGTCTGTGCTGTGAGGCAAGGTGCCGGTTGTATGCTCTGCCACGACTGACCCAAGCTTGTGGACACTGAGAGGCTGGTTGTACTAGCGAGTTGATGCCAGCAGTGACCACCGGGACTTGTGGAAAGTGCGGAGGGTGTCGGAATGACAGCATTGGGCTGTGACATCCAGTGTCTACGGGAGTGTGCTTCCGTTTCTTCTCGGGGTGACCGTCGGTCATTAGCATAAGCCGTGTGGGCTTTTTGTGTATGTCCGGGGTGCACGCCCTTGGTGTGTATGTACTGTATACTTCCTGTGTATACGTGCTATGCGTGCGTGCCTTATGTCCTGGCTTCACGCCCTTTTGTTCGACGAGCATTCGTCTGAGATATAATCAACCATTCTGCACTTCTTCATTTGTGACGTCTACGTCTACGGGTTCTACACCTGCATTCAGAAAGGGAACTGTACTGTGAACAGCTCCTGAGACTGTGTACTAAGCGCCTCAAGCCCCTGTTCTGTGTTAAGAATTAAAGGCTGAGGGGGAAACTACGTTTGACTGACTGTACTGGGCCGCGGTGCGCGGTTTTTGTTTGTTTGTTTTTTTTTTTTTTTTTGCTGTGTTACATTTTTTGTGCGCGTTTGCGCTTTGTTTTTATTTTCTTTGCGGGGGTGCAGTACCTGGTTGTTGGTTTTGTTTGTTTGTTTGTTTGTTTTTTTGTGAGTATTCGCATCGGTATTTTCTTTTTTTTCTGGTTGTATTAGGTATTGGGTGTTTGGATATATATATATTTGTTTGATTAAACTTCGTATTTGTGTCGTTCTTTCCGTCTTTGTCTTGGTCTACGCTTAGGCACGGGTTCGAGAAGAAAGTCGCATCCTGCCTCCGGCTGAGTGACTGAGCGTGTGTGGCCTGTTGTGTGAGTGGCCTTGAGCGTGCTTCCGGTGAAGCTGTGGGTGGTACGCGACAGGCGGGTTGGTATTTACTTGGAGCTGTTCTGCAGCTTGGGGAATGCCCAAAGTGTTTGTTGGTAGTGGTCGGTTAAGTATTTCATCAAAATGTTCCACCTATCGTGATATTGTACTGCATCCCCGGTGATGCCGCTGCCATTCTTATTCTTTATTGGTCTTCATGCATTGTAATTTCGTCTGGTCTCTTTGTGTTATTTTTCAAAACTGCTTGTTCTGCCTCTTCTGCCATCCTGTGTGCGAACTGTCTCTTGTCGTCCCTTGCGCTCTTCTTCACTTCCTTGTTTATCTCCCAGTATTTTGCTCTGAGCTCTTCTTTTTCCTGCTGGTCTTGAAATTGGTTGATGTTCTGCTTCAGCTCTTTCCTTTTCTCTATCTTTTGCCAGGTCCCTAAAGTCAGCCATTCCTTGTGCTGTTTTCCTTTTTTCCCCAGAACATGTATGCAGGCATTCTTCCAGGTCTCTTGTAATCCTGTCCATTGGTTAGCCACTGTTTCCTTCAGGAGTCCCTACAGTGTCGCAAACCCTTTTTTTAACTTCGCAGTTGAACTCATGTTGCTTTTTACGGTCTCTAAGAAACATCACATTTAATTTGTGGTGCGGTCTGTCTGATGTGTCGTGGAAAGACCTCAGCTTTATCTTCATGGCTGCCACAAGCAGGTGGTGGTCTGTGGCTACATCTGCACCTCGCTTTACTCTGACATCCAGCAGGCTCTTTCTAAACTGGCGATTAATGGTGATGTGATCGATCTGGTTTTCTGTATGTCCATCTGGTGAAGTCCATGTGGTCTTGTGGATGGTTTTGTGTGGAAAAACCGACTACAAGGTCATTAAACAAGCAGAAGTCTGTGAGCAGCTCCCCATTTTCGTTGCAGTTGCCCACACCGTGCTATCCCATTATGTGTAATTTGTCTGTGTTTTTCATTTCCAACTTTGGCATTCATGTCGCCCATTATGATCTTTAGGTCTCGTTTTAGAGTACGATCAACCAGTGCTTGTAGGGAGTTGTAAAAGTCTTCTTTTTCCTCTTCTTTAGCTGTGTTGGTAAGTGCATAGCACTGGATGATCGTGATCTTTCTCCCTTTGGAGTTGAACCTGGCTGACATGAGTCGTGGGGAGACTGGCTCCCATGCTACTAGCGCTCTTGCAGCCTCTGGTGTCATCAGTACTGCTACTCCTTGTGTGTGGTCATGGTCAGGGTCTTCATGTCCGAGTAGATAATAGTCTCCCCTGACGAAAGTCAGGTCTGACCACTGCCATTCCACCTTGTCTCGCACAGGCCGAGGAGCTTGATGCCATAGTTCTTCATCTCCTGTGCTATCTGAGCTGCTTTTCCTCTCTCGTATAGGGTTCTGATGCTCCAGGTCCCTACCGTGGTTTTTGCCTTTGCCGTGAGAAGATGGGTCGGAGAGCTGGCTTCCCGAGGGCTTTCACCAGCACGCGTCATAAGCCCCTCCGAAGAGGGATCTTCCCGTCCAGGCTCCAGATGTACAGTTATTGTGCTTGCGGTTTCTGTAGCATTTGGTTTTTTTACAGGGTGGGGTTGCTAGCCCCACGACCAACTCTCCTCCTATATCCGGGCTTGGGACCGGCAGGTTACCCAAGGAGCTTCCAGGCGGAGTTATATATTTTTTATATTTGTAAAAAAATTTTAAGTTATTTTTTTATATTTTTACAATGATGAAAAATAATATAACAGTTCATGTTAGAGACTTTATTCTTAAGAACATATAGAGCTGTGTGATTTACATGCTAATGATCATACACTCGGGACTTTGGATAAGAGTTACAAGAAGAAACAAAAAAGATTTTAAATAAGAAAAAAAATTTAAACCGAAAAAACTAAATCCTTGTCTTGTAATGTAGCAGCTGCAGTTAAAGACATTGAGTAGGTGTTCAAATATGGAAACCTGTCTTAAAATCGTTCTCCGATTCTTTGTACAAACCACAGTGTGATGTACTGGAGTGACACCTGGGGTAAAATAGAGAGATGTAACTATGACGGCTCGGACCGTCAGACATTTATTTCCTCCATCGTGCATCTTAAACATCCAACTGGTCTTGCTTTGGACACAGAAGGTAAGATGTTTGGTTATTTTTTGCACTTTTCACTTGTTTTTAATGTCAAGATGTTCTTACTTGTCATTTTGTATCATTATTTATTTCTTTTGCCTTTAAAAGCTTAGATTTTCTTTTAGAAAGTTCACTTTACTCTCTTAACCTGTGTATTTCGGGATTTGTTGCTTGTTTGTATCTCAATTTTCTTTTCTTTGCTTAAGCACATCCTAAGGTATACATATTCGTGCATGTTCATTCCTGATTTCCTCCATACTGTTCATTCGTATGCATGTGAAAAATGAATGTATTAACAACAGCATGGACGTGTGAACGGGTGGATGAATTGATGTGAATGTGAAGTGAGGAGACTTTACTGGGCAGATGTAGGTACACAGCTGATAGGATGGAGGGATCTGGACGGCAGAAGTACTGGAGTTTATTTTGAACATCAGGGCTCGTTTTTTATGGGCCTGGATATCTACCAAACTGACTTGTTTGTCACGGACTGGGGAGCTGAACAGTAAGCACTAAGATTTTTCAATGTCTTACAGCAGGAAACAAGTTTGTTTTTAACATTACGACAGGAGGTACAGAATAGACAAAAAGCTTTAAAGCAACATTTTAGAGTAGCAACAGCAAAAACGTTTTTTTATTTCTTTTGTTTGCCAGGGTTTAGAAAATTCCTTATATAATACTTATACTTAACCTTTTTGCTGGGTAGTAGCAAAATTTGAGCTTTTGGAACTGAGATACAAGAGAGAGAGAGAGCGACAGAGAGAGACAGTTCAATGTAGACTCAAAAGGTCTGGGAGTCAATGTGAGGTGCTCTAAACCCTGACAGTTATAATGTGTAACGTGTTGTGTCAATGTGTGGTCGTGTCACTAAATAGTGTTTACTGTAGGCGAGTATTCTATCAGTTGCGCCATTCCCTCGAGTAGCCTGTGTGGAGAAGAAAGTTTGTTTACTTTGAGAAAGAAGAAAAAGGTAAAAAAGTAATTCCTTGTCCGGGCACGATAAACCTTTGTAAATTCTGTATTAATTTTCTGATTATATTTCGCAACTTCGAGCTGTTTTAAATGCAAATAATTGAATACTGAACTCGTAATAGAATTAGTGTGGGAAAAAGATAGAGTTAAATGATGAGTGAATGTGTAACGAATATTGTGATGGAAGACTAATTCCAATAAGATGAGCAGGAACTGGTTCAGGGAGAGAAGAAAGGGGAAACGACGAGCCCAGACACGCTCGCAAGTAGAAAGAAGTCGAATCATCCTTACATCTACTTTGCAGTCGATAGAGGGACTGCACCGAGATACTACAGAGGTTCTACCCCAGTTACAAAGGAACAACATCGAGATATTACACAGGCTGTACCTCAGGTGCAGTTTTCACGGGACGTGGTTCAGCAGGCGGAACTACTCGAGCTGTCATCTTACTCTCATCCGTGTTTCAGAGAATATTGAGGTTGTACTGGGAGGCGGTGTAATCATCGCTACTCCCTGATGAACGAATAGAATCCTCTAGCTGATAGTTTTCTTCGTGGGTGTGTTGTGATAACCAAAGGATAGTTCATCACACAGAGACAAAGAATGCTACAGTCACATAGAAAGGCCGTACAATGTAACATGTTGGTTTGTATAGCGACTTCCCCACACTTACAGACAGGCTCAAAGCTCTAGAAATGACTGTCCACAGCTCATGGCGATGGACGAAGCCACAGTAATGTGGGAGAACAGTCTCATGTTGTAGCTGCTTGGTTAAAACAACTTCTTTCTGTACATAGGACAATTCGTGATGTAAGTTTTCTACAATTACAATGATGACAATGATCAACTTCATTGTCCGAGTTCTCAATTTAAACATGGGAAGGTGCTCTAGTTACAGTAAGTTAACAATAAAAGTAGAACAAGTTCATTGCAAGGTGCAGCATAAACTAATAGTTCTGCTAATAACATTAAAGTCATTTGCTTACAAACAAAGGTATCATTCCAAAGAAAACAATTTACAACTCTACGTTTTTTGCTCCTGTTATAAAAGAAACTTGATTGCTAATATTTTTACTTTTCCGTTATTAACTATTATTATTAACTATATAAGACAAACGAATTCGGCAGTGCTGTGCATACAAGACTGTTTTTGTTATATTTTGTATTTCTGTGTTTCTACTCACTACTACCAGCTTTCATCATGTGATGCTTCACCTAGCCAGCACTTGCGGGTAGGTAGGGGGGAGACCGCCTAAGGCCGCAAGTCTGATGGAGGAGACGCATTAACACGTGCACCATGGGGATGAGACAGTCCGTCATTTTTATTCCCCTGCTGTGTACACTGTGCCTGCTTCTAAGAGCCTCGCAACACCCTAGCGCCGGCTCTGTCATTTAGTAAGCCAACAAAAACAACAAAAGAAAATGAACACGATATAACTAGACAGAAGGTTGTACTCATTTAAGTATTGTGTTTCTACAGAGTGCTCGCAAAAACAACACACATCTATCGCATTGGCAAAAATGGAACAATAATGGCAACAGTACAAGTTAAAGGGAGAGTAAACGATGTTGGGGTGTATGCCGAGGAAAGAACACATAAAGGTGAGTAAACATTCTGTAGTGGCAGGAAATTTAAGTTGAAAAAGGTGAGTCTAATTTAGAAATGTACAGATTATACTTTTGTCTGATGGCTCCTTTATTTGTCTGTGTTTTTTGGACTTTATTTACTCGCACCTCAAAAAGCGACTAACTTTCTGTACAGATATACATTTTCTTCACTCATTCGTTTATTCATTCACCTGTTGTGCATGCAACTTGGGATTGTCTTGGCCAGTGGTGAGCGGGTCAACTCCTTCACATTCGCCATTCAGGTGCTTTACTGTCCACTACGGCGTCGCTTCTTGTCCTAAAGAACTTATCGCTTCTTCTCCTCTTCTCCTTAGAGCCCCGGCCAACCCAAACATGACAACACCAGCAATCTATGCTTCTTCCTCGTAACAAGAAAAGGTCCCAATGTCCCAGGGTGCCAATCGTGCTTTGTACCAAGTGATTGTGATCCTTGTAGCAAATTCGTATCATCCTTCTCCGGCACTTGGCGACAAAGTCTGTACTGGCAGGTGGATATTGGCAGTGACACACACATGTAGACCAAGAGGGAAATATAGCGGAACTTGTACATTTTGTGGCATTTTTACCTGATGAGCTGAACTTGTCAATGGTCTGGAAAGTTAGATTTTTGTATGCACGATTCTTTCATTGAAACTTACTGGTTGGGTTGCATTTCCTACCCATGTCCACCCTGTTACAGTTGTGATCATGACAGGAAGTCTGCAGTCAGCTGTCATGGTTGAACATGGTGGCCTTTAGGTGCTTCTAGCTGCTCAACTCCTTGAGCTGTATTCTGTTCTTTGAAATTCCTGGTTTGTTTGTGATACTGGAGTTAATATGACCTTGTTCTTGTTAGTGCTGGTCTCCATTCATATATAAAGCATTGTAAAACATGGTAGAAATAAATTCCACGCCGCTCGAAAAAGAATGATATTTTAAGTTTTAAGTCCTTTACCTAATCTTTCTCTTTGTTTGATACATCACACAGAAAGCAACAGCATGAGCTGTATTATCCCTAAATCTGCTAATATTATGAAATCTGCTAACACAAAGTGTCGCGTGTCGCAGTCATGGTTCAACACAGGTCGGGGTAGGGCAAGGTAGGGATGGGTAAGTCCGGTGGCCCCGGTGGAGATGCTAGAGTTACTAAGGTTAGTTCTATACTAGCCCTACGTCCTTTCTACTCCGGCTTTAATGTCTCTCTTTCCGATGTGTTCTAATGGTTGTTTTGTGTCAGTCGTAGCGGACGAGCTGACATGTGAGATTTTTGTAAGACAGGCGCTGGAGATCGAAGCTACCTAACGTGGGAGAGGTTTGTGCTCAGTTCAGAAAGAGAATTGAACTGTACCGCGCTGTGTTCCTAAAGCTCAAATCCAATTTTTAAAAAATCGTCTTTTTTTTCAATTTTCCATTCTGGGTCCTCGATCTCCGATCATCAGTCAGTGTTTTTGAATGGTCATCTTTAGTCGAGAGCATTGTCAAATCGTCAACAGTCTTCGTTTCCAACGAACGTCTTCGTCAATCGTCCTCGTCCTCGTCAGTCATCATATCCGTCACTGTCATCGCCGTCTGTGAGTTCCGTTGACGGATCGCTGCAGCCATTGAGGGTGATGGACATCGCCGGCTTGACACAGGCTGAGCGCCTCTTTCTTGTATATCTCCTCTTGT
Organism: Pomacea maculata; assembly: GCA_004794325.1. Taxonomy (NCBI): domain Eukaryota; kingdom Metazoa; phylum Mollusca; class Gastropoda; order Architaenioglossa; family Ampullariidae; genus Pomacea; species Pomacea maculata. The sequence continues at coordinate 297,409 of SRHC01003032.1, forward strand.
TACCCGCCTATGCTGATCTTGTTATGCTTAGCACTTATCAGCCCTCTCTAGATTACCTGGTACTTCTGAGGCTTGTTTGCCCCGGACAGCGATTAGGGAGGGGGTGCGTTTGACCCTGTGACGTCAGAGGTCAGTTTTAAGCTCAAGCAAAAAACTGCGGTGCTGAGCCTTGTGCGGGTGCTCAAAAATTTGTTGTGATTAGTTGACTGTGTTGTTTGTTATGTTTTTGGGGTCTTTTTCTTCTTTTTCTTCCTTCTCTCTAAATTATTAGCTCATTAATAAACCTCTATTTTATATTGTACTCACGAACCCTCGAGTATTTGTTCACTAAGGAGCGATTGGTTTTGTCACTAGCTTCGGGCGTTCGAGTGTCTGTATGTTTCTCTGTGTGTGTGTGTGTGTGTGTGTGTGTGTGTGTGTGTGTGTGTGTGTGTGTGTGTGTTCTTGTGTGTGTTCTTGTGTGTGTGTGTGTGTGTGTGTGTGTGTGTGTGTGTGTGTGTGTTTTCTTGTGTGTGTGTCTGTGTGTCTGAAGCCCACAGCACTCGATCGATTAATGTTTTAAACTGTCAACCGTATTCTCATATTTTTATTTCGTCCCGGAGGATCTCAAATATTACACGTGTACTAACATACCATCAGGAGTGTCAGATCCTTTTGTGTACGTTGATCTTTGATGTTTGTATCTCACAAACGACAAAGGCTTTTCTTCTGTGATCCTAAATTGAGATTTCGTTAGCTATATCTGCCAAAAAACCTTTAGCCTTTATTTATATTTATATCTAGCAACTTTCTCACCAGCACCAGGAAACGATCACACAATAAGTAATATTAGTACAGATGAAAGTGCAGGTAGTATTGAAAGATTCGCTTTTTATTTCATTTATTTATCTTATAGTCACTGTTGTAAAATGTTGTTATTTTACTAACATGTATAGCTGTCACACGCCGTCACACCTCCACTTGCATGAAGAACTCAAGATACTGCACACCACCATAATATCAAATCTTTTTCTGTACACTTCTTAGTCTGGAGCATGTTATCTCATAAACAATTCCTCGATCGTCTCAAATGTACGAAATAGTTTGTTTGCAAATCAGAGTTCACTTCTCTTATATCACCTAGCGATCCTCTCAACCAGAAGATTTGTTGGACAAGAAAAGACAAAAATGACAAAGTATTTTGGATGACCATCTGCTTCACTTATATATTGACAGTCATGACTATTTAATCTCATACTTTCGCTAATGCCACAATGTCTTTGTTTTAATCCACATAGTGCTTATCGGACAGTGTCTGTATGTATGCGTGTATGCTTGAATGTATCTGTGTCTGTATTATCACACGAGAGAAATGACATCAAAAATAAACTGTTGGATTGTTGTTATTACTTTATTTCATTTTGGCGAACAGACTCTGATGGCTCTAAGACATTAAACATCATTTTGGTCGGCGTCATCGTTGCCTTGGTAGTAACTGGGGCCATCGCCGCTCTCATCGTTTTTATCAAAAAAAGGAGATGTAAGTAAACATCAGGAAATATTATTTTAAAAAAAACAAAAAATGCACCAAAACAACAAAATAGATGAAACATTTAATACTCTGAATACACTTTAAACATGACAAACATAACAGTTAAATCACATAAGTAGGAATCATGTCACAAGTTATCTCCAAGCTTAAAGTTGTGTGTCCTCCGATACACACGCGTTTTGCCGCGGGTGACAACCGTGAGAAGAAATCACTCGGACATCGTCGGTCAGTTGTTGCTACCACAGGGCAAAGGTTACACATCAACGCCCAAACTATCGATGTCACTATGGCAACGCTAGAGGAAAGGAAGAACATTTGCAGGTTATTTGTTTCATCACAATGAAAACTCTCCTTTGCAAAATGAAGAATGGAAACATTCTCGTATCTTTTGTGTACACAGACATTTATTTCATCGTTACACAGGTGAGAAAATAAATTTGTTTAATGTCAGTCTCATGGTTTGCAATGCTTTCTTCACATCTAGCATAAACATAAAAACTTGAAGGTCTGTATATATTTCATAATTTGCATAATGTGCAACTGATCTAAAATTTTGAGAAAAATGATTGCTTTCTTCTAGTTCTGTGTTTTGACTGTTTTCATTCTTTTTGTCTCAATCATCTTTGTTTAATGATAAAACATAAAACGGTTCAAGTGGATTTACTTGTATTTAGGAACGTTTCTAGCTTCTTCAGTTATTAAAAATGTAGAATCCATTAAGTTCGTGTGGAACATTTTTATTTCAAACAGCAATGTAAACCTGGATTTCCACTTTTAGCAGAAGGACGTTTCTAGTAGTTTTATAGAGCTTTGGAAATATACTATCTCTCTAAATTTAGATGAAAGTCCCTTTTCTATCCAAATAATAATTATAACAACACCTTGTAATTAGCAACACCACGACCAGGATAGGTCGCACTCGCTGTGACACCAGAAATGACAAATGAACAGAAAGTGGACAATGAGTTGTGTACAGACAGAAGGTAAAGCAATGGATGAAGATACACAGTAGGACAGTAAACGTTTGGAGCTGTACTTGATGGTTAACATGACAGACACTATTGTCAGGGAGTAAAGTACGATTATTCGGGAAAAGTACTTTGTGAACAGATATATTTTCAGAGAGCAGGTGAATGTAGCTTTGTAGTCCAAGTGGGGAATGTGATGTGAAGAGAGGTCCACTGATTAGCAGCCCAGAGGTAAGTAACAGATATTGTGATGTTTGTTTACAAGGACGCCGGCACACAGACAGCAACCAGTTACAATTTAACTTTTGTTTAGTTTATTGCTTGTGAGCTCAAATCAAACTTCTATATTTGTTGTAAACAAAAATATACAATAAAGATGTCTTGTACTGTTATGATCAGGTCTTTGATTCAATTAATAATATTAACATATTAGTGTGTCACAGCCTTGCAAATTAAGCAGACTGATGAAGAACAAGATCAACATGAGACCACAAGAGGTCAGTCTGGTGTTTACTGGTAATTATGGGGTGAGTGACCTACGAGCCAAAGGATTTATTTATAGACTATACATTTATTTTAACCAAAGTGCTGTACCATAAAGCTAGCCTGAGTGCAATTTTTTCTGGGACATCTTTCTTAAAGATTTATGCTCATCATATTTACAATTTTCGGAATCAGAGCAAGACAAATATTTGTCAAAATCTGAGACTTAAATACTGTTCCCCTTGTAAGAATTCTGATCCCCACTACCAGGGTCTTCTAATATCGACCCTTAGAGTATCACCAAGACAATAAGAATCGGTAATCGCTAGTTTGTATCTCTTTCCCTTTTGTTTATTTAATTAATATTGTTATTATTAAAACCAATTAAACATTTTTTTGGTTTCGAGTAAAATTAAACTTTGTAATAAAGTTTATAATAAAGAAAAAGCATTACACAGTTTCACACTAAAAAATCTACCTTAAAATCGTTATTCAGTGAGTCGAGCCATGAGCCAGTCAACCATTTATTTGTACAATCATTGTTCTTAACCACTTGTTCTCGGAGTTCCGCGTGCTGCTAGCTCTGAAACTGTAATTAAAAGAAAATGCGATCTTGATTGTGTCTTAGCATTGTTGTCTTATTTATTTTTATATATAGGTTATTTTATTAATGAGTCATAAGCATGTACTTTTTTTTTTAAAAAAAGACTGAATTTTGTTCACTGCAAGATAAAATATCAAAAAATATTTGCTGAAATGTGATAGAAAATTATTACAAGATTCAACTATATGATTTGTAAAAGAAAATGTTCCTGGTTGCTAGAAACGTCAACAATAAAGACTTCAAGCCAGAAATAAGAGGACAGGTCCTGTCCAGTACGACGATACTTTCATAAAAGTTTCTTAGTCACTCGTTCAAGGAATCTGAAGTGCAGTTTGGGCGGTGGACTTGAAGCTGAAGTGTCCTCATCACATCATCAAGTATGTCTTCATGTATAAGTCGTCGCAAAGCATGCCAACGACGTTTGTGGGAAGTGTTTTTCTAGATGCTTTACGCGAGTAGTTTGACATTAGAGGTTGCCTGATTTATGATTGGGAGTGATTGTTTAGTGGGTTATGGGTCTGCCATCAGCTCCCGAACTGTCGGTTACCTTAACGATGTACGAGTCGCCACCTACTACACTCAAGAAACTGCTAATGTCCGAAGACTTGCTTTCGTGAATTTAGTGCTGCGGTTACAGATATGAAGTATAATTACTCGGATATATATATATAAACTAGATACATTTATCGAAGAACGGTAAATATATCAACAGCCAACATCAAACAGGAAGTGGTCTACCCTCAGCCTGGGGTCACATGCATCCATTATTCTTCAAAATCGTCCTTAGAGACCGCAGGCAGCTGACGAGAAGCACGTGTTTCTCCTATCATGCACTCGTGTGTGTCTATCTATCCGGTAATGGAAGTTCTTTGCTTGTCCCTCAAGCCTTGAGTTATTATTTATATTCATGTGATATACCTTTATGCTGCTATGAATTTTTTTCATAAGTTTATTGAAATCTGAGATTGCCTTGGTGGACCGTATACGGTGCGTGGGCGGATGTTCCTCACCCCTCATCTACGATGACAGTTTCCTGTCAAAACTCGACCTTTCATCACGTGTAGTGCTAGGGTCAAGAGCTGCGAAAAACTTCCTGTTAACAGCAGCCATTTACATGACAGTTTTAAAAACTTGAAAGGTAAACGTCCTTCCGTATATCTTCATTTTCTGTCCTGTCTTTTTTCTCTCCTCCTTTATTTGGGAGTAGACAATAATATATATAGAAAGACACTATATATATATATCAAGCACACAAAAGTCTTCTGACAATAAAAAAGACAACAAAAGGCAGCTTTTGTAGGTGTTTGGGTGTGTGTGTGTGGTTGTATATTGGATTGACATCAAAATATTAAGACACTACTCTAAAAGTTTCTCAGCAACTGTTGTATCTGTGAATCAAGTCCACACGTGGTAGAAGTAAAATTAAACCTACAAACAACTTTTTTATTAGTTACTTAAAGTACAACGAAATAATAAACTGTATTTTAGTTAAATTTTATTGTAGAGCCTGTGATTCATGAAAGCAGTTTTTTTAATTTGACTTCTCAATTTTAGTGCAGGGTGAAGGGATGTAAACAAATTCTTCCGGTAAACAGCAGCCGTTAATGTTACAGTTTAAAAACTTCAAAGTAAGTGTTCCTTTTCTATTTCCTCATTTTCTTTCCTGAACAATTTGCTTCTGCTTTCATTTCCATGTGTGCATAAAAGTAAAATAAAAATAACACAATAATTATTGAATGTATATCAATTGCCACATATAATCGTTTCAGTGAGGATGGAACTAGTGCCGACTATAGTATTCCTTGTATCAGTCTGTAGAGTCGCTTCTCAGCAACGAGCCGAAGGTAAGAGAAATCTTGTAGACACACAAGTGAATTAGAATGTTTAACTATTCTTGTAAACGACATGAAAACATTATTCTAGCTTATCTCAGAATTTCAGTCGCTCGGTGTCCGGTGTAACGCTCTCTGTTTCTTTTTTATTATTTTTTAATAATAATAATAATGATGATGATGATGATGATGATGATGATGATGATGATGATGATGATGATGATGATGATGATGATGATGATGATGATAATAATAATAGGTACTTTCAAGTGTGCACACATCGTTGTCTTTTAGCATTATTTCTGTTTAACAAATATTTTTAAACCTCATTATCATTCGATTTTTAATTGATGTATTTTATATAAGGAAAGATAGTATTTTGTGTCTTATTGCACTATCATTATAGAACTACTATATATTATTGAAATGTCTGACCTTATTACGCCTTTATCATACACAGATCTGTTGTTTGGTTGTTTTACCTTTACATTTAAAAATCACCTGTTCGTGGTTTGCTTAGTTTTCATTAGTCAGTGTGATTCTGTCTATTTAGTGGTAAGATATTTTATACAGAATGAGTATTATATGTAGTATCTGTCCTAAAGGTTGTTGTTTAGTATGTATTTCTTCAAAATAAATAAAATTCTAGAAGCTTATTGTATCTTCTTTAAAGGGAATGTTTCTTCTATAGTAGTACTCAGGGTGAAGAGTTAGTAGACGATAACGCGTATAATTAATTTTTCTCTCTAGATTGTGGAGGCAATTTCACACAGCCTTCTGGTTCCATTTTGTCGCCATCGTACCCAAGAAGCTACCCGGACCATCAAGACTGCATCTACATCATCCAAGCTGTTGCAGGGCACCGCGTGACCTTGCAGTTCGTCGTTTTTAAACTGGAGCCAGGCTCCACCCCCGGTGTCTGTGACCACGACTACGTGCAGGTGACTGTCACGCGCATGTGCGATGACACCTGGTCGCCACAAGCTTCTCTTCTCTTCTGTCTCATTTCTAAGGCCTAGTGGTACAACAAATGAACTCTGGTACAACAAATATTGAATGTCTTGTGTTCAGATCTCATCTTGGCCACATCGTTTTCTCATTCTCTATTTGTAGCTGTTGTTTGTGATATCACCTTAGTTTCTGAGTAGAGGACCACTATAATCACCGCCTTCCCCTTCTCAATTTCCCCTCTCTTATTGTGAATATTTATCAGTAAAACTACATTGATAAGTGAATAATAGAATCAGGTAATATTTTCATCTGTTCAATTAAACAAGATTCGGGATGGCGATTCTGTGGTGTCGCCCTCTGTCGGTATTTACTGCAACTCAACGTTTCGTCCCAAAGTGAGGTCAACGAGAAATGTCTTGTGGATCAAATTTCATTCCGACTTTTCAGTGTCCAAACCTGGCTTCGAGGCGACTTACACTACAGGTGAGACATAGAGTGCAAGTAAGGCTTTGAATAATAGTCTCTAATCTTGCAAAGACCTTGATACCACTTATATTACAGTGTTTTGGATAGAATGTGGCGATAAGAAGATAAAATATTTCGATAATAAAATGGGAATAGCAAATTAGTGATAATTATTCAAAGAGTCTCTTTTATTTAGTTCAGTACTTTGAGCATCACTTGTCTTCATTGGAAAGGGATGGAGATGGTAGGAATTGGGATAAAAATAATAGCAAGGCTCCATCAGTAAGATGGCTGTAGAATAGGTGGGGAGCATGTGAGAAAATAAAATATTTATTGGGAAACAAAAATAATCACCGGCTGCATTCATTCGTGCTTGATTCAGAAAATGTACATGTACGTATGTAAAATATTCTAACATGTTCCATACAGAATATTTCCATAAGTCAAGAGGTCAAATTAGTTCAATACCATTTCTAAGGGAGCTAGAATAAAGTTATTGAGAAAGTCGTGAAGAGTGTCTGATTTTATGTTCAGGAATCATTCCCCAGAAGTTTCTGGTGACGACCAACACGCATCTCCTTGCCATTCACTGCATGGACCTGGACACAGGAAGTAACTTCATCATCCCAATAGACGGCCTGTCAAACCCCATTGCCATTGACTACGACCCAGTGGATGGTCGACTATACTGGACGGACGTGGTAGAAAAGACTATTCGTTCCGCAAACCTCGATGGCAGTGGCGTGCGCCTCGTCCGGAATCTCGGCCCTCGTGAGTTCCTTGTGAAGTAGTTATATTATGTTCCATCGGAGTTCCAATGTAATGGTTCCAAGTCCTTTTGGGACCCCTGTGTAAACGTCCTAGCTATGGCTAATCTGTAAATAAGTTTTAACTATTTTAATTCCCTCTTTCTCCCTCTAACTATTTTAGTACCCTCTTTCTCTTAAAAGAAACTTGTGTTGAGTTTTAGGAGAAGCTTGTGTAAAACACACGACTTTGAGTGGACAGAGAAAGCAATCATACTTTCTGTTGTACAGAAGCAGTGCCGGATGGACTTGCAGTAGACTCTCTCTCACGGCTAATCATCTACACTGACACAGGAAATGACATCATAGCCCTGATAGCCATGAACAGCTACAACCATAGAGTTGTCGTCCAGGCCGACCTCGACGAACCCAGGGCCATAGAACTGGACAAACACAGTGGGTATGTTGATTGCTGATATCTCTAACAAAGAAGAAAGACACGACAGTCAGTCTCAGGTCATTTCCTCTCCCGGAGTCCAGCAGGATCCTGGGCACGAACACAAATAAAACCCTGGACAAAAATAACACTCTGGAAAATTCTAACAATTATCGAATTTTAAATATAGGATACTACTAATATTGCCCAATTTAAAATTGACATTCATATGACAAAAGACTAATTAGTTTGTATCTTATTGCTAAATAAAAATAAATGTTCTCACAAATTCTGCAGTACAACTGACAAAACAATCATGGCTGTAGCCAAACCAAGCTAAAGTCATACGAGATTATGCTGATGATCCTAATGATAATTTCTCATTGTCAATTAAGTACAGAAGTTCACTAACAAAGTACAAGGTCTAATTAAGTGTTGTGAGGTCTCAGGTCTTGGACATATCAAGCTCACTGTATAGTTCTGTGCTCATCGTGCTAAAGGCAAAGAACAAAATATATTGAGTCTGAACTGAACACCTGTAGAGAATGAAATGAACAGGCATGTCAACTCTGTAACTCTGCCGCCATGACAAGGAGTTAATTTATTTGTCAAGAAAGAGTGATGTACTGGAGCGACTGGGGCGCCACCCCTAGAATAGAGCGAGCCAACTATGACGGCACTGGACGCAAGACTCTGGTGTCAGGGTTCCAGTACCTGCACTGGCCCAACGGTCTGGCACTGGACACAGTCGGTGAGTCTCACTCTTCTCTTCCATTCTCAAACCAGTACTCTAGGTTTCATTTGGTTATACAGTGGTACCTCGACATACGAGTTTAATTCGTTCCGTAACCTTGCTCGTATGTCAAATTGCTCGTATCTCAAAGCAATTTTCCCCATTGAAATTCATTGAAATGCCATTAATCCGTTCCAGCTCCCAAAACACCACCTCAGTTGTTTTTGTTAAGTGTTTTTGAATAAGAAAAAGTGTATTTACAAGAAGAAACATTTATTTATGAATAACAAATACATATTCTATAAAAACATATTAAATTCTTCGTTTGTGGAAGTGTGTGGGATCTGCTTCAGCAAATCACCGTAAATCGCTCGTGCCTTGTCACACATGATGCTTTGTGTTAAGGTTCCTCCTTGAAGCTGCTTCTCTGTCACCCACACAGTCAATAGTTTCTCCATCTTTTCATGGAGAGAAGTCCGGAGCTTAGAAATTATCGTAACGCCCTTAGCTGGCGTTGTACCCTTTATCAACTCCTGTTTAAGCTCAGAACATATCATTGATGTGCTACATCCGTACATCCTCGCCAAGTCAATTACTCGCACACCTTGCTCCTGTTTTTCTACGATTTCGCGCTTTAATTCAATAGACATCATCTTCTTCTTCGGACCCATGGTTCTAAAAATAAATGGGATAATGTTTTGTAAATGTACAAAAAGCTAAAAACGCGAACCCAATTTATCAAAAATGCTTCGAAAACGAGGGAAACAAGCACACAGACAGGCCTGACGAGAGGGGGGGGACAGGGGGGTCTGATGTACCCGGGCCCGCTGCTGTCAAGGGGGCCCGGCCTTGGTCAGTGGATTTTTTTCTTCTTATTGAGATTCGAATTGTAAACATACATTATATGCTGGGAAAATAATTTACGATTACAAGTACAAGGGGCCCGGAGAGGTCGTCTGTCCTGGGGCCCGGGCTGGCTCTCGGCGGCCCTGCACACAGACTGAGGTCTAGTCTGAGGTGGGAGAAACTGTTAGACGCTGCACACGACCCCAACATCCGCCCCGCATGTTGTGGTCGTGTGCAGCGGTGTAGTGTGCGATTCCTCGTATCTCAAATCTTGCTCTTATCTCGAAGCAAAATATCGCTCGTTCGGCGGCTCGTATCTCAAAACACTCGTATGTCAGGGCACTCGTATGTCGAGGTACCACTGTACTAATATAATGATCTCTTTGTATGAGGTAGAAGTCCATTTTCCTTCGATTATGTTTACCGCTGAATTATCACCCCTGTTTTAAGGGAAAAAGGGAAAACAAGTACACAAATTATATATGATTTCCCTTTGCAGTTCTTTGACATAAAAATTAACAGCTCCAAGTGTCTGGAAGCATATTGTTTCAAAAAAAATAGCTTCATCAGCTAAAATTGTAGAATAATTTTTCTCTGTGCATGTATCCTCAGGTTTCTTTATATTCATTCATAACGATATGTGTGGTGTTTGTGTTTGTGTTTGTGTGTGTGTAGCCGGCAGAGTCTACTGGGCAGATGGATATACAAGTAAAATTGGATGGACGGACTTGGAGGGCACGGTTGTCTCCATAGTGATCTCCCTTTCAGGCACACATAGAATGTTTGGTCTTGACCTTCATCTCAATAATCTCTTCGTTACAGACTGGAGTGACACAAGGTAAAGCTATTGCTGATGCAAATATTCGCCCATTGTTATGCCAAGGATTCCTTTACGATTCCGGCTTCTTTACCCTATTTGAAGCAAATGTAAACAAAAAATGTCACAGTCGTAACACACATAAACAAATCTTATTTGCAATGTCTTAGTGTTGAATGAAGATTTTCATTAACGGTGTCACAGGGTCCAGCCTACTACCACCTACATCCACCGCATGAGTGCTGACGGGACTAACAGGAAAACTATTGGAGTTGTGAATGGACGATTAAACGACATACACATCTACTCAGAAGAATTAGAGGATAACGGTCAGTGAGTTCTGTTTATTCAAATCAAACCACTCTCCTACCGCTCGATTCTTGGTGGTATTATTTTTTATTTGTGCATTTCTTGGGGTTGTATGATAATAGTTATTAGTAAGATGCGAGCATTGTTTCCATTTGCTGTTATTCAGATGGGATAATGTAAAGAAGTTTTTAAAAAGCTTCAAATTTTAGTACTTACGTAGATTGAACGAGTTAACATCGTGGAAGCTGGGAATTGCGAAAATAAATCCAAATTCCTTGCGCTTGATACATAACTTTTATCTTTTCTGTCTTCGTAACAAGTAATACAATGTTTGCTATTCTGTAGTGAGTGTCTTTAAAATTTTATTCCTGGAGTTTATGCTTTACAAATTTCAGATCCAAATGGTTGCGGTAACAATAATGGTGGTTGCGACTACATCTGTGTGCCTGCACCCGGCAACACCAGTCAGTGTTTGTACCCGGATGGTATTGCCACCGGGCACATCATCACCAGCTTCGCCACCGACTCTAAGACAACCACCCTTAATGACATCGGAATGACCAGGCCTGTCATCAGTGTCACACCTGCTGGTCGCAAAGTCACAGCTGGCAGTCAAAGATTTGCAGCTGCTGTCAACAAAGTCTTAGCTGCCATAAGTAAAGGTCCATCTGACATCAACACAGGTACACCCAGCATCTCCAGAGTAAACACTGTGGTCACTAATTTCAGCAAGGACACAAGTAGAATCCACGGTAGGTGTTTTGAAGATTTACCTTTTGTAAAAGAACGGTGACCAGATATTTATAACATGGTTGCCAAATATCTATGGTTACCGGACATTTTTAGGTGATCACTGACCTATACTCAAAATAACAGAGGTTGTCTTCTTTTAAGTTTCAGAGGCTACCATCATCAGTCCTCAACTTATCATACTTGTCATCGGCTGTATTATCGTCAGCGTTACAGCTGCATCATGCGTCACTTTCATCATCGTCTATAAAAGAAGAAAACGTAAGAAACAGATATTACTACTAAATGTATACGCCCAGGCCTGGCGAGAGGGGGGGACAGGGGGTCTGGTGTACCCGGGCCCGCGGATGTCACGGGGGCCCGGCCTTGGTCAGTGGATTTTTTTTTTCTTCTTCTCCTTTTCTTTTTGTTTTAAAGAAAGGTCTAAGGACAGAAGTTGAGTTTGAGTGTAGATATTGAGATTCGAATTGTAAACATACATTATATACTGGGAAAATAATTTACGATTACAAGTACAAGGGGTCCGGGCTGGCTCTCGGCGGCCCTGTATACGCCTGGTTGTTTTTAACGGATGTGTATATCTTTATATGGTTGTAATGTGTGTTTGTACCTGATTATATGTATGAGTGTATGGCCCTAGTGAGACTTTCCATAGCAAACCACTCAGCTTATAGTTTCTAAGTGTAGCTGCATGCAGGAACACACCAAATTCTTCCAATTAAAAAAAATGTAATGTACCTGATGCTTACAGGACATTGTCTAACTTGCTGTGTACAGGTGATCAGAATAGCCATACGACTGCTGTGACCTCTCCACCGGAGGTTGACCGTCCAAGTCACATAGAAGCGCCACCTACAGACATATTCTCCACAGACTACCTGACTCCAGTCGCTGCTGACTCGAACTACGAAGATGAGGAGCACATCTACCACGAGCTACACACCATTTATGACACTTTTAAGGCCACGTGTATGTATTTTCTTGTTTTTGTATATTGTATTAATTATTTTTTATTTAGTCTCCATAATGCAAGAACACAAACCTGCTTTTTGGTTGCTCGATCAGTGCAGTCAAAGAATATAATGCATCCATACAGCAATCACATTTTACAACTACAACAAAGCTATGGAGTCAAACCTCGAGTATGTTTTATATTTTACAGCCCGCGACAGTGGAGACTATCTGAAGATTATGAAGTGAGAACAGATGTTGCACGTGTTGAAGAATGCGCCGGACTAACTGCTCTTCGATGTTTCTCTTTTTGTAAAGCAGCTGACAAATAAACATGTGCTAAATATTTCATTATTCATTGAACTCTGTTCTTCTTTTTTTTTTTTTTTTTTGCCTAGAGTTTATGTCATTATTCAAAGTAATAGTCTTTATTTTGGCTGTTAATCTTCATGCTACTTTTGGCCATGATGAAATGAAACGTTTGTCTTTTCTTGTTATTGCCATTCAAGAAAAAACTGCACATGCATAAATAAAGTCAAAGCACATTGTTTTCCTTTTTGTTATTGTACATTCTGCAACTATAAAGCGACTCACGAACCAAGAATTTCCTGTTTCTTCCTGGAAGTCCGATACAGGGGCGATTACTTGAAGCCACATGACCAAAAGAAGGTGCCTGTATTTATATTATGTTGCATCACACTTAAGGCCAGCTTTCATGGTCCACTGCTTCTTCATCTCATGTGTGATACATCAACATGTGGTAGTCGTTTCATTGTCGTCTAAATTATTTTCTTATCATATGGTGCCTCTTGCCACTGACATTATTAAGAACTTTTTTTGAGGGGTTGAAATTCTTCATACCACTTAGCTATTACCTCTTAAGGCGATTATGTATTAAAACTAAAATATTTGATGACATGTATGATAAACAATATGCAGTTTAAAAAATAAATGTTACTGACTTTTATGCTTTGTTATGATTGTTTGTTGTTACGAGTGAGCAAACCAACAAGAGATTGTACTGCGTGTGAAATGAAAAGCTGTTTTGTTTTATTTCAGCTGTCATTTTAACTCATTAAACTTTCGTTTAAATTTTATTAAAATAAAACCAAATGCATCATCATCATCATCCAACAAATGCTGAGGGTGGCTTGAGTGACTTTTGACACGCGGTTACACGGGCTTCAGTTCCTTTCAACCTTCGTTGATCATTGGAGTTCGATGTGTATTGGGACTAATTTATCATTGCAATGTGACTGTAGGATGTACTGTGTGTATCTGTGGGCCACTGATTGTGGTTTGTGCTGTATGTGAAGCTGCTGAGGCTGATCACAAGATGTAAGATGCAGTGAGAAGGTATCCGCTCGTTTAGTTCTTATCCACTCTCCAGGATGTTGGCAGTCACATCGACTTCAATCTTGGCGCACCTCATCAAGCAAACTCTCATTCATGTGAAAGGACTTTTTTTTTTTGAGACATTGCGAGTCATCTGCCCTATCCCTATGAAAACACGCGACAGTTAAAACCTCTCGCCTTTTGTCAATGTTTGATGTGCGCCCCACAGTTCACTCCGGTGCTTGTTCAACATAAGAGCTTGCTAAGGGAGAGCACTTCCTGGTCTATTAAAACACACCGAGTTCGTTCCTCCTAATCATCAGTGCATCTGTGATTCGATTTCCACCTGCACTGTGCACTCAAATGAGAAGTATACTACGTGTCACACTGAGTAATTTAACAGGTAAGTCATTTTACTCAAATTGTGTTCACATGCCACAGACTCCATTACAAATTTGAATTCAGATTTTGTTTGTTGAGATGCCATAGCAACATTTAAATTTAACTGTTTGGTTTTCATTTCAGAAAACCAGATGATTACTCTTCTTATTTCGTGTTTCTTTACATTTGCAATTCATCGCCAAGTGCAAGGTAATCACTACTGAATCCACATTCTAAGAGTGGTTTAAAATTATATACAGTATTAACAAACGTGTATGTGTGTATGTTTAAATGTATCTGTGTTTAAATATCAACGTGCCTGCGCTATTGTCGACAAACGCTTTACAAACACACACACATAGACACACACACACAAATATACACACGGGTGAAATTACTAAGAAACACAAGTGTACGTGGTAAGCTCTGATACATATAAATATATGTTGCATGATTAGTTTAAAATGTTTGTTTTAAATTCTTTGTTTTAAATCCTTTAATTATTATTTCATTTAAGTTACTATATGATTGCTTGTTTAAGGACAGCATAGTCTAAAATCTGTTTTCTAGCTTGTGGTGGTGAATACACTTCACTCACTGGTCTCATATCGTCTCCATTGTACCCGAGTCAGTACCCGCCTGACCAGGACTGTGTTTACATCATCAGAGCACCAACAGGATATCGGATCACCTTGACATTTCTCCGTTTTGAACTCGCAGATGAAACGGATAACTGTCAGCACGACTATCTACAGGTATAAGTAACATTGAAGGTACAAAGAGTTAAAATTTCTAATTTGCTTAATGTAACATGAATGCATTCTACAATATGTTTAGAGTGATTCCAAAGTGTTTGGTTTCCTCTCCCTTTCTGACACATTAACTTCTGGGTTAAACTGTTCTCAAACAGACAAATGAACAAACAGGTTTGATATTATTAGATTCCATAAAAAAACTTTGGAGGGGCTTAATTTTATTTCCTTCTAATTAAGTAAAGCTTAAAATCCAAGTCAAAATCAGTTTGCTTCCCCTGCTCTTGACACATACACATCCAAATATCGATATGTAAAAAAATTGTCAAAATCGTTTTTACACAGACTAACTAACATTTGTTTATCACAACATTGCCGTACGAGCTGAGGCCTTTAAAGCAGAAACCAGTTACCATCATGGTCTCTGTGGCCGCTTGATCTGCTTAGTGAAAAGTGTAAACATGTATCTCGAGAACAGATGAACTGCATTCGACTGATTTGCTATGAAATTTACCAACAATTTCTTATGATAAAATTATAGCTTGGCAAGGGAGAAGTGAATGCTTTGACGGTCCTACTTCTCTTCGTTTGAAGATTAGAGATGGCGGGTCAGGGACATCACCATTCTTGTCTATCTACTGCAACACCACAGCGTACACCAGACGATCATCATCAAACACCATGTGGATCAGATTCCGTTCTGACTCATCTCAGTCCGCAGCTGGCTTCCATGCGAGCTACACTGCAGGTGGGAAAATAATCTCGTAAAGTTATAATAAAAACCTAAGGAAACTATTACCAACATGTTTCTACTTTAAGGAATATAAAATGTCAATATCTACGTAAGTAATGCAAAATTATTTTACGGATAAGAACATTGTACCAAAAAGCATTTAAACATTTCAAAATGATTAGAAATGGTCTAGAATCCTTCATAAATATTTATAATGTTTAAATACTATCAAGGGTATTTCTTTGTCTATATTGGTCTAAATCAACAGTAATGAATAAACAATAATAAATGTTAAAAAAATAACCCTGCTTATTCTCTAAACTGTATCAGGAACAATGTGCCATATATGTATATATAAAAAAAGAGAGTACAACAGTCGTTATCAAAATATCTTTATATTTGTAGTGAGCCAATAGTTTTCTTCATTCTAAGTTTGTTGGTAAATAAATTAATTTAGTTACTGTGAGTATATGTGATTTGATGTTTGTTTTTGTTTGTATATGTGAGCGTGTGTGTTTTGTTAAAGTTTATGGACAGATGGCAATAACTTTCTGATCAATGCAGACCTGTTCCTGCTTTCAACAAAATACACTTGCAAACTCAATCAAGCTGTAATCATCCTACGTCAAGGGTATTGTATGTTTTCTCTATTTTTATTTTGATGTTGATATTTTACTTAAACAAAATTTAAACCAACTCCGATTGTTTGGATTGTCTGCAGCCATAATCCCCCAAAAGTTTCTCCTTATTACCGCATCTGTGCTATCGGGGTATCTGGGTATTAACAACATAGACATCGACACATATAGCACTGTTGACATTCCGCTCATTGGAGTACAAGACCCTGCTGCTGTTGACTACAACCCAATGAATGGTCGCTTCTACTGGACAGACAATGGGGAGAAGACCATCCGATCAGCTAATCTTGACGGCAGTGATGCTCGGCTTGTTCGCTATTTAGGATTGGGTAAAGTCTTTCATTTAAAAACACTATTGCATAATATATATATAATTATATACCGAGCATGATTTGTCTTTAACTCATAATAATAATAACTTCTTTTAACTAACTTCTTTTTTGTAAAAGCGAATACAAGCAACTAGCTGGATGTGTATAAAAGAGAACTGAATCGACCAATGCCAATCGAGGATGCAATCTATATTTTTCTCTTTTTCCTGCCTTAGTTTTCTTATGGTGGAATATAATTATCTACAGGTCTTAGCTCTGTAGTTATTCTGGCTCCAATAGATTGGTACGGGGAAAACAATTTACATGATATAGCCTGTTTTCTTTGAATTCTCAAGAACTTAAATTTGCTTTACAGACTGTTTAGACTCTCATCACAGCTAACTATAACTACTGTATTCCCTTTTTAAATATTTCTAAAAACAAGAAGATTAAATGCTCAATAAAATTCGAAATAAGGTTTATACTTATTCGGTTGTTTGATAATAAAAATACAGTTATGTTTTCCAGCCTCTGTGCCAGATGGCCTGTGTTTAGACGCACTGTCCAGGCTCATCTTCTACACAGACGCAGGCAATAAAGTCATCGGCATGATCACCATGTACAGCAACACTCATCGCATAGTCATCAACTCCTCACTTGACATGCCGAAAGACATCGAGCTTGACAAACGCAATGGGTAAACATATTTAATTTAACAATAGGCTAATTAATTCAACATTGGAGAAATTAAATTATTCAGAAAAACAAGAAATAAATTGTTGATCTCGTTAAAGTGCTGAGATGAAAATATAGGCACATTGGTTTTGTCCCAGATATCAGGTTTATAAAAAGCACTAGAAAGAGTACCCAGTGAACAGGATTGAAGAGTCAACGCACTCTCCTAGCAGAATTTAAAGGATGCAAAAACCATTTGTAAATGATTCAGTTGAAAAGGGGACATAATGCTGCGACGCCGACCACTGCCCTCTCTTCTCTCCCCTTTTTCATTCTCTCTCACCGTCTCATGAAGTGCTGATGGTAGAGACGATTTAAGCTAGCTTTAGGATAGGATACTCAACTGTGGATCACATGTTTACCTTGATGGGTTTGATTCAGAAACAATTCTCTCTTAATAGTAAACTATATGTGGCATTTATAGACTTTGAAAACGTTCTCTATTCAATAAATAGAAACTTATTTTGGCCCATTTTGTCAAAAAATGGGGTTCCATGTAAGTACTTTAGATCCATTAAAGTCATGTATAATAATGTAAAAAGACAGAATTAGATGTGAAGCACAGCTAACTGATTATATAAAATGCACTAAGGGGGTAAAGCAATGGGATGTGTGTAGTCCTGTATTACTCTCTTTTTATCAATGAATTAGCAATTCAGATAATTTAGAATGTAAAACATGGAGCCTCCCTTTCTATAGATTACTGTAAATGATAACGAAACTAGGGTAATGTACTGGAGTGACCGTGGCGCCACACCTACCATAGAGCGAGCCAACTATGACGGTACAGGACGTCAGACTCTGGTCTCAGGGGGCGAGTATCTCAACCAACCCAACGCCATCGCTCTCGACACAGTCGGTGAGAATTTTTCTTATCAATCTATCCTTCCTTTTTTTCTTTTCCTGTCTTATTTGTTCTCTGTGTTATTCCCCTATATGAAACATTTAAAATAATTATATTCTATGAGCTCTTCTGTTTATATATATATATGTTTTTACAGACAAACAGTTTTTTGCTATAGTTTTTCTATTTTGTGTGTGTGGTCTCCCTGTTGTGGATGTACACAAGCAGAAGGCAGACTGTACTGGGCAGATGGTGGCACACAGAAGGTAGGCTGGGTTGACCTGGAAGGGAGGAAGACTTCAGTGATTCTACAACAACCAGGATCAGTCTTTCACGGCATGGACCTCTATCTCAATGACTTCTTTGTGACGGACTGGAGGTTGGTAGTGCTATCACTTAATTTCTTTATTTCTATTGCATATAGAATATGTCAAATATGTTTCTTCAGCTGACTTTATGGCGGGAATATGATTATTATTACCAAAATTCAAATTTATTTACCCTAAATATTTACTGTCGTGTTCTGAGCGTGCAGAACTAAGCCAGTCGTGCTCATTTTAAAGGATAAAAAACAAACTTTTTCAGTTTTCTAAATCTCAATCAGACGATAAAAACACATCTTTATCGCTATGGCAAGGACGGCGGCAACAGAAGGGAAGTTGCGAACTCTCGCTCAAGATTAAATGATATCCGTGTCTACGCTGAGGAAGTCGAAGATAAAGGTCAGTGGGCAGACAGGGTAGTCATAAGTATAGACAGCAATATTTTACCTGGAAACACCATCCACAGGCAAACGATCTCTTTCCGTCCTCAAGAATTCATGCCCGCGAATAAAATATTGACCGATATTTTTGAAAATTTATTTCTATTAAAGCTACAATACAGACAACTGTTTGTGGTACTCTATTTTAAGGACCTTTTTGAAAAGAATTACTTGGTGTGAATTATGAGGAATAAAGGTTTTGCTTTATTATAGTAAAATCAAATGAAAGGTTGTGGTGTGTGGGACAGAATTCACAAGTTGTGATGTAGATCAAAAGCTAGAAAGTAACAAAAATTATTGACACAATATATGACACACAAAGTGTTGAACAAACATATATTTTATTAGAATATACATCAGAATTTGAATATTACTTCCTGGGTTTTTTTTTTTTTTCATGTTTAGTTGTTTGAATACATATGGATGTTGAATTGAGTAACCGGCAACCGACCTCGACAAGACGCTTAAGCAACTGAATCTTCCCCAACTCTCAAACATAGCGAAATACCTGACAGGTTGAGCTTCATTAAATTTAAGCTGCTAAGGGGAAGTAATCGATAGTCGAACTATTTTTAAAGGATTCAGTAGTTTCCTCCCTTATATATTCATTTACGCACAGAGCGACTGTGTGCTATGATGCGACCGCTACTTGTGAGCGGATGAGAATCCCGGTTACTACTCGGTGAGAATGAGACTTGTAGTGATATCAGAGTTCTGCTACTTTCAGACATCTAAGTACCGATGTCAGCCCCAAAACTTATCTTTAAGGGGACGGCAGCGAACAACCCGGTATATCTACACTTCATAATTTAAATCTTTATTACAGGGCCCAACGGATGTGGAAGCAACAACGGTGGTTGTAGTTACATCTGTGTACCCACACCTGGCAACAGAAGTAAATGTCTCACTGAGGATGGAGGATCTAGTAGGTAACCTGTTAATGGCTTGAAAATAGTTACAAGCAAAATTACCTGTCAGAAAAAGTTGTAATCTCAGTTTAGATAAATTACATATCTATAATAATAACACATAAAACATCAAAATTTCCTGTTGAAAACTATTCTTCTGCTGAATATAACTCGTAGAATACAAACGATAGCTTAATTAAATTTTCCTCTCGATACCAAAGGCAAAATAAAAAAGAACGTTATTTTTTAATGATAAAAATGGAAGAAACAATCATCTTAACTACATGATGCTACTTCTTCAAATATTCATCATGTGTGTATACACACTTGTCAGAAGTCTTAAGGGAAACATTTAGATGTTAAAGACACTCCATGTGTTGTCGTCTGCCGCGGCAAGAAAAAAACTAGAAAGGCAAGAAAATATGCATTTGTAAGATAACCCGAAGCCTAAAAGCTCGATAGCAAAAATAATTTGTTGTCGAAAGTAAGGACGATGACACTTCGTTACAAAAGAAAATTAAGATGTTATCAGTATCTCTTGGCAACATTTTAAGTTAATGGGCTACCTTCCATCAGCAATTTTCCAACATTACATTGTATTACGAAAAGTAATAATGTAAGTGCAACTTGCAGAGTAGCTTCTTGCAGTAAAAGTCCAGGATCTTTATCATGCTTAGTGATAAGTATTAAGAAAAGTTACGAGCTGCAATAGTATGTCATTAGGTCCG
Organism: Pomacea maculata; assembly: GCA_004794325.1. Taxonomy (NCBI): domain Eukaryota; kingdom Metazoa; phylum Mollusca; class Gastropoda; order Architaenioglossa; family Ampullariidae; genus Pomacea; species Pomacea maculata. Next base: position 317,959 of record SRHC01003032.1, read on the forward strand.
AAACAAAGACAAAGAGCACTTTACATGTGAGAATTTCTACTACGTAAGGATCTACAATAATAAATACCCATGTAGTTATTGCAAAATAACTGCTTTTAATACAGGAATATCTACTTGCATTAGCAGCAAAACTCATTTTAAAAAATTAGCCCTTAACTGGAATATTTATTGTTTTATTATTTTTCCTCGAACTACAGCAAAAAGTGAAAGTCCAACTACTGGCAGCTCAACAAAAGCACGTGATCTGGTCACACCGAGCTCTACAAGTGATCCCAACATACCAGCAGGTAACACTGAACTGATGTTGTGTTACATAATGTACCTCTTCCGACATAATAAAAGGTGTATGCTAAGAAGTCTGCGGTTTATGTCTGTACGTACACCCGTTAAAATACACTGTTTGATAATTGATTATGGTTTTTGAAAAAGCAAGTGCATGGCTTTTAAATGGATAATTAAGTACATTCTTTTATTATGGTGCATGGTAATAAAGGGCACTTGCTATTTCAAATACCAGTACCAATATATTTCCATCTATCTCTATTAGCAATTCTACCTCTGGTATCTAGGATTGTCGCCCCCATCTTGCGGCATCCTTACCAGCACCTACAAGAATCTGTTTTTTTCCTACAAGGTAGCCGTTTATACTATGGATGTGAATGCTGTGAGTGTTAAACACCTAGTTGTCATAGATTAATAGTCGATACGCCTTCTACAACACATATACAGAATATTTGAAGGCTTTCTTAAGGACTTGATTCAAAACACAAACTCAAAAAAAGACTTCCCAACCTTTACAATAACTTAAATGACCCAATCACAACTCTCTAGCTCCCAAACAAGAAGATTGCAACACTGGTCAGTACATATGGTGTAACGATTAGCAACCAGGACCAAGCAAATTATATTAAAGGAAAGAGACCTATCGCTACAATCTGTTCTTTTTATTAAAATATCGACAAGAAAGGAAGAATAAAGCAAAAACTGAAAGCAAAAATTCGAAGTAGCAGGGCACTTCTTTAAAGTCTACCATTACTTGTCGTAAAAGAAAGTGAGATAGAGAGAGAGCTACAGGAGGGACGGGGAGAGAGACAAAGCATAGCATGTGCAAGAGTTTGCTAATCTTCTGTTAGAAAGATTGCAACATTGTGTCATCCAATTCCTTTTTCTGTTTTTCAGAATCAGAGTCTGTGAGCACTAACACCAAGATCATCATTGCTGTCTGTGTTGTGGCGGCTGTAGTAGGAATTGCTGTCATCATCGCACTCTTCATTTTCTTCAAACTAAGACGTAAGACGCATGACACCAACTCGGGTGATGCATGTCTCCCCGTCCTTACATTTGTAGTCATTGTCATAGCAAATGTACATTTTGTAGTCATTGTCTCAGTTCTTCTGCAACCAAAAATGTACAAAGATGACTGTGCTCATTTAATGCCCATAGACTTGTGCTTTAATTTGCCTTGACTTTTAATGACATTTACAAAAAAACAAAAAGTGTTAAAAATTATCTTAATGCAACTTTATTATAAATAATTTTTTTGTTCAAATGGGTGACAGAAGAAGAATAATAGTGAATGTGTCTGTCCACAAAGAGATGACCTAGGAACATATTCTTTCGGATGGTAGGATGTGCAGGTGGAAGCAATCGCAAAGAACTCGTGGCTTCCACGCAGAGACACAACACACCTGAAGTCCCCCTGGGGTCACTGACAGCAACATCAAATAATATTTCAGGTGTTAATGCTCAGCACAATGACCACAGCTATCAATCCGGTTATAAAGAGGGCAACTCTAATGACGCAGGTAGGTACACTAACCATGCTTTTTGTTCAAGTATAACTGGTCTAAGTATAATTGGTTTACACAATAATAGTTGTCTTCTCCTTCTGCCATACAAATATTTGGGAGCAAAACTTGTTATTAAGTATATCTTGTCTGGTCGGGAGGGGTGAGGACAAGACTTTTTCATACATTAGCCAAGCCCTGGTTTGGTTTCGTTGCGACGATAACGACTCTAAGGAGAATGGAGAACTGGTAGCTGATCATCCCTTTCATACTGAAGTCTCTTACCATGTCAGTCTTGTCATCTTATTACCTGACTGTTTAAAAATAATAATAGTAATAATACGTTGATTTGTAAATCACTTTTCCCCACCGTTAAAGACAGGATCAAAGTGCTTTAGTAAAACAAAAACACACAAACATTGTAACACTGGATATCTGTCTCAAAAACAGTTGAAAAATTGCTGAAAATTAACCGAATTCTTGTAGTATGATAATCAGGTTAGTTTAGCAATAACTAAGAATTATCCAGAATTGCTTCACCCACACACCCAGTGCTCCGTGGACAATGTTTTGCGTTTGACTCGAGGGAACATTTTACAACGGTTTTAGTCTTGTACAGCCTTGGCATTGTCCGACTTGACCTTTTCGTGCCCCACGATGTAGTGTTTAAAGTTGTTAAAGACTTACACAGAATACTTTGTCGCTTGATTCCCCCATGTTAATCTTGTCATCGCGAATCGTTTTGCTCTGCAGAGTAGATGATGTCGACATAGATTATCAATAAATAAATTATTGAGATCCTACATGTTTGCAATCTCGGGCGATGTTTTGTGCAGGTGAGACAAACTGCGAACAACCTGCGATAATCACACCAAATAAGCTCTATCCTTACATCACAATGGAGAGACAACCAGCTACACAGACAGGTGAATACTCCAAATCGACTTATCAAGAAGAACACCTTTATGACGACTTGAATCTCCGCCATTAGCCGATGAGTTACAGGTAGGTTCACTTAGCACACGGTCTTCCTAACTTAAAATACAGTCATTTTGAAAATGCTGCTATACTCCCTATTCTTTTGCAAAAAATATTTTACTATCAAAAAAAATTAATAAATATATGGAAATAGATATAACCGAAATGATCTATTAAATATAGCAAGAAACTCTGTTCACATAAAACACATTTTCTACAATCTTAAATATTTTTAAAACCTAAACTTAATAAAAATATTAAATTAGTCTACAGTAATGTTAAATATATTTTTACAAGTTTTCTTCTTTCATGTGAATTCTTTTATTTGTCTACTTTAAACAGGAGCGGACAAAGCATAAACATCTTTACTCAATTATCTTTTTTTAAACTTGCGAATCATCGAAGATTACCAGCAAAAAAAAAAAAAGAACAGCAACATATGCATGGCTGTCACAAAAAAGGCATTTATTTTCAGCGCCAGTGTTTTACTCATATGGTACCCTTACAAAGTGCTAGGTTGTCCACATTTCTTCTGAGGTATGGCACAATTTGTTCTTCCTAGTAGCATTTTTACTTTATTTGTATCTGCCGATAAAATCTTACAACGTAAACAACTCTCACACACGAATATGCTCTAGAGCCAAATATTCCATCCAAAAAATAGCCTGCAACCTTAAAAATTGCTATTCCAATAAAATTTGGTGAGAATCAAAGAAAGTGTAGATCTGATTTGATATCAAACAACACCACCCTGTCACACACACACTCCAAGTCTCCAATGAATAATAAAAAATCTACTCAAGAGCGAACTGTAAAGCGGCGCAAATGGCACTGTAAGGGGAGGGCAGCAAGAAAGTAAGGATGTCACTATTACGACTGTTATCTCCCTTACCACACACAGACAGTAGTGTGTCTCACCTTTCCTTTAATTTGATTTGAACTCAGTCTGATAGATGTGACATTAACTGTACGATCCCAGGTACCTCGACTATTTCAAAATGAAAAACAAGACAAGTTTTCGTGTAATTATTTGATTCTGAGGTATATAACAAGAAAATGTTTTTGTACATGAAATGCTGTATAAATATAGTTTCTGAGATTTAAAATTGTTGTTGTCGTTTTTATTGTCTCATTGGTAACTCTCTCGTTAAATATCTGACATGAGGCTGCTTTAGCTCTGTATTTTCATTTGAAATAAAGTTATCTTTCATCAAATATATCTGTGGTTAGTTATCTCTGTAATTATATATATCTGTACTTTCCTTAGATTACAAGGATCGGTCAGAGTATAAACACGTGTGGGAGAAACAAAATACTTAGATCAGACTATGAGGAAAAGTGAACGAGGTTTTGCCACTGCAATATGGGAGCAATGATCCTGAAAGCGGGACCCTGGAGTCTTTTCCGAAATAAACCTGTTTAACTAAACCCAGTTTAAAACAGACAAGAATATGACCGCCAGCCACCGCTACGATGGTTTACCAGAAATGTTCGTAACCCTAAACCACTTCTTGTTGGAGTGTTGAGAGCTGTAGCTACACCCCGACCCCACTTTGTCTACACTTCAGACATCTCACTGTTCTAGAAACTTCCTCCCTTTAAACGTGTGTTACTGTCAATGAAGCTTGCACAACTAGGGTGTCTGAGTTACCCTCGCACGTTTCGGGTTTTCTGTTCTTCCTCCTATGAGGAGTTTCTCCTTATTAAATGAAAAATGTGTTTTCTTATGTCGTTGGTCGCAGTCACAGGAAAATATGCTCTCTCCTTCTCTCCTGCTTTTTTATCTTCTAATGTCATGACAAATGGCAATCTGACTAAAACGATTTTTTGAATCACAAAATGGCCATTGTGTAAGATTTCCTTCCCCTAACGGTACTTCAATGTTTGAGTTCCGAAGAAAAAGTTAGCTTATTCTAGGGCTATGAGTTATGGAGTAATCGGCTGTATTAACTACGCTCATCTCTCCGTCTTTGAGCAATGAGGTATAATAGTTTTTCCTTTTTCCTGCTGACCTCCACCAACCGCAATGCACAAACAACAAAGAGAACGTGCTTTGCTTAAGGAAAACTGAGGAGTTACTCTCGCCCTTACACTCATAAAACCTCTACATACTAAAGTTAATTATCAGCTATTTTTCTGTGCTACAAACTACACAACTCGGGTGTCTTAGTTACCATCCATACATACACAGAAAAAAGTTTTGGGTTTCTGATCTTGCTTCTACGAGGAGTTTCTCCTCATTTAATGAAAAAATTGTTTTTTATGGCGTTGATCATAGCCACACTGAAATAGGCTTTATTGTCTTTGATTGTCTTTTTATTGTCTTTTTAACAAGATTTTATCTTCCGTTGACTTTAAATAACTTGCAGCTTCAACGGGTGTTTTCATAAAACACCGAGAAAAATCTTCCAGAGAAGCGTGGATATCTATGAGGTGCATTCTCCCAGCTGTTCAGCATCTTTGATAATTCTATGCAAGAATCTTCCCTAACCCTAAAAATATGTTTCCCCTCTTGATCAGTGATAATTCCATATGCAATTTGTTGTTTGAAATAAACTGTTTTTGAAAAATTCTGAACATCCATTTAAATTTGTAATTTAAGACTTTCATTGCCATAGAGAGAAGGTCATCTTATCTGTTTACATAGATCACCACCAAACACCACAGAACTCATTTTCTCGTCTCTTTTTCCGGACTCACAAATGTGAACATGTCACACCACTTCTTCGCTCTCTTCCCTGGCTATCAGTTAAAGCAGCAATAGACTACAAGCTCTTGACTCTATGCTATGAATTCTTTGAAGGCTCCTCTCCCTACTACTTTACTTCTCTGTCCACACTCCTGCCCCAAACCTTGGCTTCTCATCAGACTCCGGCATTCTATCCTCCCTCCCATAGACAGTCTCATGCGGACAACGGAGGTCCTCCCTCTGTGCTACTAAGCAGGGGAACTCTCTTCCATTGTCTCGTGCACCAATGGCGTCTTGTGTCTGACGTCTTGTTTACGTCATTGGTACACGTCATTTGAAGCAGAAAATGACGTCATATGCAAGTCAAAAGAAGCTGCTCGAAAAATAGCCGAGTGAGCGGGAAAACACGACGGTCTTCTGCGCCATCTTGTTTATGACTCTCTCAGTGACATTCCTCTCAACTTGTGCCTCTTCATTTGATTCGCCTACAAATCTCTTTGTTCTCATCGTCATCCGCCGGGGCTCGTCGAGCGTTGTGTTGTGTGTACATATATATATAATACGTCACGCGTATGCAAGGTAAGTGTTTGTTCGTCATATTACATTTATGTTGAGCAATTTGTCTCAAAAAATTATTAGAAAATAAAAATTTGAGTCTCATCAAACTAATTAAACCAAGACAATTACGAATTTCAAATGAATGGTTGTAAATCTCTTCCAGTCCTGTTGATGAGTACTTAATCGAAATGAATACCCAGTATGTTATATATATAAGAAAATTAAATGCTCTTGTAACTTATTTAAGGTAAATAAGTTTAGGCTTTCAAGGGACTAAACCAAATGAGAATACTTTTTGCAGTGATTTTTAAAGTGGACTTTAAATTTGAGTTTACAGATGACAGGGCAGGAAAAGTGAGTGGTAAACGACGGTTTTGCTTGAGATACTGTCAGCAATGATTATGTAGATTACTTTTTCCTTAAAATTAGTATTACAACGTGAATAAAGCAGAAGCACTCTTTCCATTTTATGTTGGGGATTTTTCCTCTCCATGGCTTTCCTCCTTATGCCCATTGTGTAAGATTTTTTCCGGAACTGGGATCTTCAGAATTGTGCAAGGAAAACTGAACTAATGGCAGGGCTACGAGTTTTCTGGTTGGCTGTATTAACTACATCTATCTCTTCGCCTTTGCATAGTTAGAAAACGTGTGAACGCGAGCACATACACCGACACAACCATCCAAAGGTAGTTACACGGCGCACGGACAATGGCCTCCACGTTTTTGTATTTTATTACATTTGGAATTCACCAACAGGTGCAAGGTAATCACAAAATTTTTCAAGATCTTAAAACTGTCGTTAGTTAACTAAAAGCTTAGTTTTTAGTCCCATACAAGTAGATGTTGTGTCTGTTACCAGTTATTATTATTTCATGCTCTTGCTCCCCAACCCAGCAACCCACCGATACACACAAACTAGATATAAGCAGCAGAACTAAAGCCATCAACAAATTTTACTTTTGCACAGAAGTAGATTAATGTTTGAATTAACAACATATATAAAACATTTTATTATTTATCAAACACTTAGTATAGTTTTAAAATGAAATAAATCATGAATTGTCACAAAAAATTGACAGGTCTCTTGATGATTACCTTATGTAAGGCAATACAGAACTCTTGTTAATTAGTTGACATAAATGGTATCCATGTTCGATATTCTTCAACGTGTGTGAGTATTAATTCCGATATATATATATATCATCGTTCAGCGGACTTTAAAACGGTTAATGGTGTGGTTTTCATTGCAGCTAACCAGATGATCACTCCTCTTATTTTGTGTTTTTTTACATTTGCGATTCATCAGCAAGTTCAAGGTAATTGCTAGTAAATCCAATATTCTAGAAGCGATTAAAAATAATATATGAACACAAGGGTGTGTCTGTATGTATAAATATATGTCCGTCTTTTAAATACCGAGGTCATATTGTTAAAGTCGAGAAACGCTTTTTACACTCACACACACAAACAGTGGATCGGGTGAAACTACTGAGAAAATATCTATAAATATGAGTTGTATTTTTTAAAATCCTTTCCTTCTTATATAATTTAAGGTACTAAATGATTCCTAGCTAAATAAAAGCTTAAATAGTCTAAAATCTGTTTCCTAGCTTGTGGCGGTGAATACACTTCACTCACTGGTCTCATATCGTCTCCATTGTACCCGAGTCAGTACCCGCCTGACCAGGACTGTGTTTACATCATCAGAGCACCAACAGGATATCGGATCACCTTGACCTCTGTCCGTTTTGAACTCGCAACTGATAGTAATAGTTGCCAGCAGGACTATGTGCAGGTATGAATATAATCAAAGGTATAAAGATTTAGAACTTCTAGTTTACTTAATGTAGCAGCATGAGTAGCTTTTGCAATGTGTCTTCCAATGGTTCCAAAGTATTTGTTTTTCTCGAACTTTCTCGCACTTTCTCGCGTATCAACTTCTGAGTTGACTGTTCACAAACAAACAAACTGGTTTTCGTCTCTACTGGTTCGATTAAGAACGACCTTAGTGAAGGTTTGTTCTGTAATTTATGTCATTTGCATCCATAAAGAAAGTTGCTAGGGGATTGGTGGTGGCTCAATACTATTTACTTCTAATAAAGTAAAGCTTAATACCAAATACCTTATCAAATCCAAAACTAAGTCCACTTCCTCTACTGTTGACACACACGACTACAAATATCGACATGAAAGAAACAAATGTCAGAATCGTGTGTACATACAGACTAATTAACATTTGTTTATCCCAACGAGCTGAGGCCTTTACAGCGGAAACTAGCTACCATCATGCTCTCTGTGGCCGCTTGATGTCTTTAGTCAAAAGTGTCAGCATGTGTCTCGAGAACACATGAAGTGCATTCAACTGATTTGTTATGAAATTTACCAACAATTCCATTGAATAAAATTATAGCTGGGAAAGGTAGAAGTGAATGTTTTGACGGTCCTTCGTTTGAAGATTAGAGATGGCGAGTTATGGACGTCACCATCTTTGGGTATCTACTGCAACACCACAGGGTACACCAGACGATCATCATCAAACACCATGTGGATCAAATTCCATTCTGACTCATCTCAGTCCGCGGCTGGCTTCCAAGCGAGCTACACTGCAGGTGGGAAAACCTAAATCTTCTGTACAATATGTCATGAATGGTTTATACACGGTAGATACACACCTGTCACATGATCTGGTAAACATACAATAGAAACTAAAGAAATTAAACTAAGGAAACTATTCAAAACATAATCCTACTTTCAAGAAATTAGGTTTATCTCAACACATATGCAAACAATGTAAAATCATGTTTTGAATAAAAACATTTTTTTTTCTTAGTCTAAATCACTCGAGAGTCCACAACAAACGCTAATCAGTAATAAAAGCAAAAATAATTTTAACCACGGTAATTCTCCAAACTGTATCAGGAACAATAAGCTATATATATAAAAGTTACAGTTTTCTTTCAAAATATCTGTTAAAACGCCATTTGTAGCGGGCCAAGAAACTGCTTAACCTACATATGTTTAAACACGAAATTTAATTACATTGAGTATATTTGGTGTGTACGTATTTGTGTGTGTGTGGGCCTGCGTGTGTGTTTTGTAGAAGATTGTTATGTATGAATGGCAATGACTTTCTGAGGAATGCAGACCTCTTCCTCTTTTCATCAAACAATACTTGCAAACTCTGTCAAATTTTTATCACGTTGTGTCAAGGGCATTACATTTTTATTTATTTTTATTTTGCTGCTGTTGTTATTGTTGTTATTATCATCATCATCATCATCATCATCATCATCTAGCATTAATTACACTAACTCCAATTGTTTCGATTCTCTGCAGCCATAATTCCCCTAAAGTTTCTCCTTGTTACCGAATCTGTGCTATCGGGGTATGTGGCTATTCTTTACATCGACATCGACACGATGACCAATTTTGCCATTCCTCTCGATGGACTACGAGACCCTGCTGCTGTTGACTACGACCCGATGACTGGTCGTGTCTACTGGACAGACAATGTGGAGAAGACCATCCGAACATCGAATCTTAACGGCAGTGATGCTCGGCTTGTTCGCTATTTAGGATTGGGTAAAGTCTTTCATTTAAAAGCAGGATTGCACTATATATAATTAAAGATATATATATATATATTATTACATAATTCGCATGAATTTTCTTCTAATTTGTGTAGGGAAATATAGGGAACGCAATGGAACTGAAAAGAGCAATGCCAATCGAGGATGTACTCTTGGTTTTTCTGATTGTCCTGCCTTAGTTCTCTAACGATGAAACGTTACCTTAGACAAGTCGTAGAATTGTAGGGATTATGAATCCAGTAGATTGGTACACACAATTGTTTAAATTATTTATTATTTAATTTAAATTAAGAATAAATTAAATTTCTTTCACAGAATGTTTTCAACATTCTCATGACAGCTAGCTCTGACTACTGTATTCCATATTTCAATATGTATAATAACTAAATAACTTAAATAACAAATGATAATGGAGATGGTTTGTTTAAGACTAAAAATTACATTTATGATTTTCAGACTCCAGGCCTGACGGTCTGTGTGTAGACGCACTGTCCAGGCTCATCTTCTACACAGACGCAGGCAATAAAGTCATCGGCATGATCACCATGTACAGCAACACTCATCGAATAGTCATCAACTCCTCACTTGACATGCCGAAGGACATCGAGCTTGACAAACGCAATGGGTGAACATATTTAATTTAAAGATAGACTAATTAATTTAATGTAGAAGACAAAAATTCTTCAGAAAAAAATGAAAAACCGTTGATAACGTGATAATGTTTCAATAAATGAGGTAAAATTATGGGCACATTGTTATTATCGTAGATATCAGGTTTCTAAGAAGAACTAGACAGGCTACCCAGTGAACTAGCTTGAGGAGTCATTGTGTCCTCGCAACAAAATTTAAAAGATGCACAAACCGTCACTAACAGATTTAATTGACAGGGGACGTAACGCTGCGCTGCCGACCACTGCCCCGACTTCCTCCCCTTTTTTCATTCTCTGTCGTTGTCTAACGAAGTGCCTTTTGCAATGCTGCTAGTATTAGCTATACGAGTAAGCGTTAATTTGAAGTTAATAGCGACATCTTACAATACTAAAGATAAGCATAAAGATGATACAGACATAAATACACCAATCAAATACACTCTACAACCTTTTCGTATACAAAGGATTTGTCTAGCGCACAAACACACGCCATGCACATTCATTTACACACAAACCCCGTCTCTCTTAATTATATTATAAGACGTATAATGTCAAATGTAAACAAGTTAATGAAAATATTTGAAAGACAATCATTTATACGCAAATTTCATTTTACGAATATAAATATCAAACTAGGGTAATGTACTGGACCGACCGTGGCGCCACACCTACCATAGAGCGAGCCAACTATGACGGTACAGGACGTCAGACTCTGGTCTCAGGGGGCGAGTATCTCAAACAACCGAACGCCATCGCTCTCGACACAGTTGGTGAGATTCTTTGCTCATTAGACCATCCTTCATTTGTTTTCCTTTCCTTTCTTATTTGCCCTTGTGTTATTATAATTTATGGAACATTTTAAATATTTCTTTGTGAGAATTTCCATTTTTATATAACTGTTTTTGCTATAATTTCTGTATTTGTATGTGCTCTTTCTCTCACTTTTATGGATATTCACGTGCAGAAGGCAGACTGTACTGGGCAGATGGTGGCACACAGAAGGTAGGCTGGGTGGACCTGGAAGGGAGGAAGATTTCGTTGATTCAACAACAACCAGGATTAGTCTATCACGGCATGGACCTCTATCTCAATGACTTCTTTGTGACGGACGGGAGGTTGGTAGTGCTGTCACTTTATTTCTTTATTTCTATTCCGTATTACTGTCAAATATTTCTCTTCAGCTGACTTTATTGCAAAAATGTGTTTATTATTACCAGAATTTAAGTTATGTTTTACTAAATACTTACTTATATGTAGAGATGAACCAGTTTTGTTCATTTTAAAATATGAAGTAACCTTACCTTTTTCAGCTTTCTTAATCTCACTCAGTGGGTAAAAACACGCATATTTCGCTATGGCAAGGACGGCAGTAATGGAAAAAACTTGTTCAGCCACCCCTCAAAATTAAATGACATCCGTGTCTACGCTGAGGAAATTGAAGATAAAGGTCAGTGGGCAGGTCACGTGTAGACAGCAATAGTTTACCTACAAACACACTGTACAGGCAAACACTGTCACGTGATGATAGGAGGGTTCTACAACACTACTTCTCACTACCGATGTCTAAAGCTTATCTTTAAGGGGAAGGCAGCGAACACCCCGGTATGCCTACTTTTCATATTTGACATCTGGCTGCCTCATTGTTATTACAGGGCCAAACGGATGTGGAAGCAACAACGGTGGTTGTAGTTACATCTGTGTACCCACACCTGGCAACAGAAGTAAATGTCTCACTGAGGACGGAGGATCTAGTAGGTAACCTATTGATAGCTTGTAAATAGTTGGAACGGAATTTATTAATCACAAACAGCAAGAATCTCAATGCAGATAAAACACATTTTATAGTAATAGTAATGATGATGATGATGATGGATGATGATGAAGATGATGGATGGTGGATGATGATGATGGTGGTGGTGGTGGTGGTGGTGGTGGTGGTGGTGGTGATTGAGGATGAGGATGATGAGAATGATGGATGATTGATGGTTGATTGATGGATGATTGATGATGGATGATGATGATGATGATATGTTGTCTAAAGCAAGGAAGGTAAACCTTCGTTACTACAGAAACTTGAGAAGATGCGATTAGTATGTCTTGTCAGCGTTTTAGATTAATGGGCTACCTTCCGTCAGCTAATTTCCAACATTACATTGTATTATGAAAAGTAATAATAACTGTCAGTGCAACTTGCAGAACAAATTCTTGCAGTAAAAGTCCAGAGTCTTTGTCATGGTAAGTGATAAGTACCGAGAAAAGTTGCCAGCTACAGTAGTCTCAGTCATTAGGTCCGAAAAAAGGCGGAGGTCACTTTAAATGTGAGAATTTCCACTACAGAAGGAGAAATAATAATAAATACCCACCTTAGCTATCGCATAATAACTATTCCTAATACAGGAATATCTACTTGCAGTAGCAGTAAAACGCCTGTTCTTTTTTCAAATTTAGAGCTTAACTGTGATATTTATTTACTTTTATTATTTATCGAACTACAGCAAAAGGTGAAACTCCAGCTACTGGCAGCTCATCAAAAGCAAGTGATCCCACCATACCAGCAGGTAACTAAACCTTAATAGCTACCCCAAACCTCAGAAAGAACACAGTGGCACAATACACTTTCATTAGCAGCATCAGTAGTAACAAGCAACCCAAACTCTAGACTAAGATAAAACAGACAAAAGATTTTCTTTTTAATAAACACCTACATGTAAGAGATACCAAACCGTCTAAATCAAGGCCAAAAAGTAAAAGCTAAAACCATACACCACCACGGCAGAACAGACAGGCCTCCTACGCACAGGCAGCAGGTAGCACCAAAAAACAACAACAACAACAACAACAACAACAAAACAGAGAGAGAGAGGTCACCAGCGCAGTCCACCACCACGGCGGACAAGACAGGCTTCAAACCCACAGTTAGCAAGAGGCAAATGAGGGCACCACACTCTACAAAAACAGTCTCGGCAAACCTAACCAAAAAGAGAGAAAAGGGCACAAAAAAATAGATAACACCTGCTGCGTTACAAGACAACGACATCCTCCGTACACCCACATCCCCAAAAGATCCTTACCCACTAGAATGCAAAATCACCGCCAGGTGGAAGCGCTTTCCCTTAAAATAAACATTCCATGGAGAAAGAGAGAGCTACAGGAGGGACAGGGAGAGAGACAGTACACATCATGTGCAAAAGTTCGCTGTTAGAAAGATTGTAACATTGTATCACCCATTCCTCTTTTTGTTTTTCAGAAGCAGAGTCTGTGAACACCAAGATCATCATTGCTGTCGGTGTTGTGGCCGCTGTCGTAGGAATAAATTTCATTATCACACTCGTCCTTTGCTTCAAAATAAGAAGTAAGATCCATGACACCAGCTCGGGTGATGCATGTCTTCCCCGTCCTGCATGTCTGTACATTTGTAGTCATTGTCATAGAAAAATGTTGCTGCTAACAAAACACTAAAAGTAGTATGTACATTAACACCAGATACACACTTCTCCAGTGAATAAGCTCAAATGTACAAAAAAGCGAAGGAAACTGGTAAGAAAACTGAAACGTTTCTACACATTTAGTATTTATTTCTGGTTATTGAAAGCGACTTGATGTCAAGATAAAAAAGGAAACGCTTTTATTACTGAGCTACACAACATAAAGCAAGTGTTGAAATATATGGTTGTAAACAGGTAATATACGAAGAAGAATGGTCAATGTATTTGTGTCCACAAAGTGATGACCTTAGAACATACATTCTTTCGGATGATGCAATGCGCAGGTCAAAGCAATCGCAAAGAACACGTGGCTTTCACGAAGAGATATAACAAACCTAAAGTCACACTGGAGCCACCGACAGCCACAACAAATGGTCTGCCAGCTGTTGATGACGAAGACATTTACCACAGCCCTCAATTCTGTTATAGAGAGGACAACTCTAATGACGCAGGTAGGCACACTCAGTCTGATTTTTGTTCTCGTCAAACCAAGTATAAATACTCGAAATAGAATTGGTTTACTGGAAATAACGATTCACACATCATGGTTACCACACACCCTGTTTCAATTGTTTGTGTTGACATGTGTCAACAGCCACAGGACTCAGGTTTGAGATGTATTTCTCAGGTAGTAAGTAGATGACAAAACGCACAGATGATTATATATATATATCCATTCTTCACTGCTTAGTTTAAAAAACTCTGTCCAATCAGATTTGAATTGCACATCTTATGTTTGCCTACCTAATCATACTACGTATCTGGCTTCTAACACTAGGACATTCCGTAATGTTTCAGACCTCTGTTCTGTTGATCAACTAAAACATATTTTGCTGGTCTACATGAATGAGTTAGGTGTCTTTTCTGTAGTCGTTGGTTGTTGTAGTAATTGAGGTAGCTAGGGCATGGAAATCGCCCAGAGTTACAGTCTAGACTAAATTTGTCGAAGTGTCCACAGTGGGGGGGGGGGGAATTGGTGTTTTACGCCGTGTCAGCAGCTAAGGCTATATTACGGCAAGCAGCCAGCCCTGTAAACAGATGCCACGTGCAGAAAGATCAGCGTGCCAGAGACGAGAAATGAACTCAGGGCAGTCAACCTTCACTGTATTGGTGACAGGCGCTAACAGCGCTAACCGTTGCGCCACCGGACCGCTCCGTGAACAATATTTTGCGTTTAATAACGCGGGAACATTTTACAACGATTTTAGCCTAATTAACTATTCGAGTACAGCCGTGGCCATTGTCCGACTCGACATTTGAATGCCCCACGTTGTAGTGCTTATATTTCTAGAAGACATTAACGTATGTTTTGTCCATTAAGAAGTCTGCAATAGTCGTTCTTAGTTTCTTCGCTCCTTCAAAGTCAAAGTTATCATCAATAATCATGAAAGGTACAGAAACAACTTAAACATATTCTCTCACAAGCGATCAGCCCGGAAAGAACGTGTCATCAGCTTCTCACCTGGTTGATTGTAAGCTTTACCGCTCAAAACACAAGTCATATCTAACCCAGAAAAATGAAGGCCGTTGAAGACTTACACAAAATACCTTGTTACTTGATTCCCCCATGTTAATCTTGTCATCACGAATCATTTTGCTCTACTGAGTAGATTCTGTCGACATAGATGATTGACTTGGATCCTACATGTTTGCGTTCTCGGGCGATGCTTTGTGCAGGTGAGACAAACTGCGAACAACCTGTGATAATCACACACAGAGAGCTCTATCCTTACATCACAATCGAGAAACAATCAGCTTTAGACACGGGTGAATACTGCAAATCGACTCATCACGATGAACACGATTATGATGACTTGAGTTCCTCCCATTAGCCGATGCAATACAGGTAGTTACTCAGCACACGGTCTCATCAGCTTTGATTGATTAAAAGACTCGTTTTGAAAATGTTGCTCTTCTCCATGTTCTTTCGTGTACAAATATTACTCAAAGCAGCCTAGGAGAGAAGAGACAATTGCTTAACTAAAATTCTCTTGCTGATATGACAATCGAGATAATCAGACTTATTTTTTTCAACATTACAAAATTGAAGACATAAATATCTTAACTTTATAAGCCTATGCTGTTAAATATTCAGTGCATGAATAATTAGCAAAAATGGTAAGGAGAATTTACTGTTTATACAGACATTAGGAGTTGTACATAAATAGTCAACCAGCATTAAATATCAGCCTGAATAGTTTGCGTTTTTTACAGATATCGGTAGATATAGGCGATATAAAACTAACCTGTTGCCTCCAAAACCATTTTTTTTCCATTCACTCTCTGTCCGAAAATGGATTCCATCTTATTTTTAGTATATTGCAGGGAATATGAACTATACAAAATGTCTCTTAGGTGAATCGATGATTTTAACCTGGTGTAACATTTATTTTTATTCAAGGGGAAAAAAGCATGTAAGCGCGGACATGTCTTACACTGGGGACATCATCGCCGCCGCTCAGCAAAGACTATTTTGATGAATGTTGTTATCTGCTGTGTCCACCCGAGTCCCTCTGAGGACAAATACAGTGTCATCAGCATTTTGAACAAATTATTTGTATTAATGAATAGAGGTGTGTGCATTTGTATATACACGTGAAACACATATGAATATTTCGAATTTATGTTTTAATTCTATGTTTGCTTTTCATTCGACAGCAGTGGAAAGAAAGTCGAATTCAAAATAACTGTGTACTAAAGGATCAAGACTTTTCATAGATCGTGCTCAGGAAATATAGAGGGACAGGGAAATAATCACCATCATTGAGAGCAAAGAAATCAGACTTGGAGCACAGAAGAAATGAAATATAGTACATGTAGTTTGAAAATACACTCTGACTTTGTCAATTGATTAGTACGTTTGATTTATATTTGCTTGTATTTTGTGTCATATATGAAACATGTATTGTCATATTAGTTTACCTCTCAAGACTTATTTACACTGAGCTGTGTCTCCTTTAATTTATATCCTGCTGCTCTGCATTGAAACCTATTCTACGTTTTCACTCTTCCTTTACGGATTTGTTCATGCTCTTACCAACCTTAATGTATTTCCACAAAGTTCTTGAGAATGATTGGCAGATTTGAGAAGGACGCATCTTTTAACACGTAGTCTTTTCGTCCTCTCAGATATCCTCCATATATTCTGTACAACGAGTGTCAACTCATTGTTAAAGATTTATAAAACACAATTGAAATTGATGGCATTGAGGTCAGCTACATAAAACAACAATGATTTGTAAAGATTTGTGACATTGCTTAAAACAGCTTTAGATGAAACTTTATCAAAGTTGACTCGTTTATTCAAGGGACAGGACCCAGAGATTTTTCTGATATTTGTTTTTTAGTTTTTGAATCTGCACTTCTGTATTTTTTCTGACTAAGATATTCAACGTGTACACAAATATTTACTGAAAAAATTAAATAGTTGTGTTATCAAAAGGGTCTGTCAATGAATTAATTTTGCTAACTTCTGTGTTACATTGCTTAAGCTTCTTAACTTTTAGTTGAGTGAAGTTTGTTGTTTGCGCTGTTTATGATTGTGATTATGATTGTGATTGTTATTGTGATTGTTATTATTATGATGATTATTATGATGATTATGATGATTGTGATTATGGTTATTATTATTATTTCTTTTGTTTAGCCTGCAAGTATAACAAGGTACGAGCATGCTTAATTTTATTAGTAGAATTATAAACTTGACTTATACGTAGATGTTAAGTAAAATTTTCAGAAAATTTATGTTTGGAGTCTTTAGGCCTCACCTTTCTGTTTCTAGATTGTATGAGGGTCCACTCAGCTCTCTCCCGTGTACATCAGGCAAACATTGTACTGACACGATATATGGAAATTGAAATCAGGTCTGGTTATTGATGTTGCAAAGAGAGAAATCGGTTTGTCTCATAAATCATGGTATCATTATTAGAATAAAGATATATGCATGAAAGAACGAAGCAAACTGATTTAATAAAATTTAAAAAGTTACGGCACCACCAGAAGCAAGTTTTATGACTGGTCGGATGACTCGTCAACGGACAAGGACGCCCATGCTACTCTCGTGATGCAAGCACCTCACTCCCGATCTTGAACAGAAAAGCGAGCAGGACCGATGAAGCGCCACCTGTCTACAAGGAACGGAGGGAGGAGAGAGACTTTTCTCTTCTCAAGTTCTCCCCAGTCCACGCCGTTAAAGAAAGGATTTTTTTTTAAGTATTTCATGTTCCCTGCGTCTCGAGTCACTTCTGACTGCATTGTTTTTGGGAAGGACGGGCTCTTGCCGACTATGCGCCTGTAATGACGAATTATCCTATTAGTAAATTAAAACACTTAGCGATTGAACTATCTATCCTTTCTCTCTCCTCCCCCGTCTCTCTTTCGCACATACACACACACTGTAGTAATAATGAAAGTAACTATCCTGGCATGTGCACAAAATTCTTTCAGAGCCTTGATGCATGGTAAACACCTTAATTGTTTAGGTTTTTTAATCCTAACTGCTAAGTTAAGAAATTCCCATGAATTTCCCAAGTCACTAAGCAATGGTACTGCTTGGAATAAAATTTCACAAGATTCGAGGAAAAGAGCATCGGCCAAGTTATCGACAGTTGTTTCGTATAAACCACGATGCCAAACATTTCTTTCGATTGTTAATTCCTGTACTGGAGGCACAAACACTTTGAAAGATTTTAAGTTTTGAAGTTTGTGCAAGCATGCATTTTGTAATAAATACAATGCATAATAATAAACTGAAATTTAGTGGTCTTGTGACAGATCGGCGCCTTTTGTAACAGAAGTTGACGAAAGTAAAATGTCAGAGCTCTGTTGTTTTAGTGAAATTGACTGTCACAGAACTTGTGTAAATGTTCTTGTAGTTAGTACAAGGTCTCTGACATAGAACTGTACGAGTCTTTATTCAAAACTTACCTTCCTTATGATGAGCGTCTAATGGCTCCAATGAACATTAAAACATTTACTATAGACCGAACTGCACGATTGCGACTGTTGTCTCCTTTTCACACACACACACACAAACAAAGCCGTATAGAGGTGTCTCTGACCTCTCCCCTTTCCTTTCATTTGATTTTATCTCAGCCATTTTAGATGCGACATCAGCTGGAAGATCCCAGAAACATCGAATAATTTAACATGAAAAACAAATAAAGAATTTTGCAAGTAATTTTAGTTTTAATCTAATTGTTTGATTCTGAGTAAACAAAACAAAACAAAACCAAAAAACCGTCCTGTACATGAAATCCACAGTAAAAATATATCTCTAACTAAACATATCCGTAATTTCTTTAAACTAGCTAGATTGGTCAGTGTATAGAAGCTCGGGAGAAACAAAATACCGTCATTTGATCAGACTATGAGGAAAAGTGAATGAGTGAATGCAATAAGGCGGGAAGCAATGATGCACAAAGCGGGGCCCTGGTGTCTTTCCCGAAAAAAATCTGTTTAACTAAGCCCAGTTTAAAATAGACTGTCATGGACCAGTCTGTACCTTCAGGTTTTTAGGTTGTTCGCTGTTTATGAACTGCAAAGGTAGATAACATGTAATGGGGAATGAATGAGAATGTCAGTGGGGAATCTAACAGGGACACGGAGTATCTGTTAGACACTGTTCAGCCGTACAATTTTCGGCAGGAACGGGGTTGGTACGGGACTCAGGCCCGAGATACCGAAAGAAGAAGAGCTTCCTGATCCACGATTTGTAAATCTACCTGGTTAGATTACTTAACAGAGTGGACCTGGGTAGTGTCCATCAACGCTGGATGCTGCACGATACTGACCCTTGGTGTTTTAACCTCGCCTAGACGAGATACTACCTAGGAGAATGAATTAACCAAAAAAGGAAAGACGATTGGAAGAGTATCGTCACCAGCCGGGCTTATCTGCCGAGTCAGCACCTGCGGCTCTGGAACACTAAAGTGCATCGTCGGCAGTCAGGTGTATCTGCCTAGAAGATTATTCAAGGAAGTGTAGATGTGTGTTAGTGTGAACGTCCCTGGACATCACCGACAGTTTTCGTGCCGTGTGGGCTCATTGAGTTGCAGCCCTTTTGAAGGAGGAAGAATCACCTTCCCAGACTATTCCTCGATCGCCTTCGGTCCAGCACCCAGCAGCGCCTGGGCCAGGGCAACCGTTAGCCTCGTGACGTCACTGTGGAGTACCGCTACTGTGACTGTGGGAACCTCCTCCCCGACACGGCCATTGTGTAGGGCCTTTGAGTGGCATCCGTCGCTAAGTTACAAAGAGCGACCAACGAGTTTCCTGTCCTACCCCCTCGGGGAAGGAAAAAGCCTCTTCGAGTGGATTACAAGTGCGATTTTCGTTATTCTTATTCAAACTGACTGGAGATGAGAAGGGCGACAACCCTACGTTAGTCAGACGCCGAACTGTGAGTGTGGTCACAGGCAACGGATAGTTTGAAGAAGTACTGAGAAGTTTAGGGAGGGTGTGTTAGTGAGTCAGAAAACGTGGTTAGGAACTGATGCTTTGAAGACTAGAACACTGGAAACTGTTGTATGCTACAAACTGAGGGAGTGATATACATATATAATAAAGAGTAGAAACGATCACATTGCCATACGTTTACTTCGATGGTTTTCACGATATTCCCCAACGAACTGTGTTGAGACATTTTTGTAAGAATATAATTATCTGTGTTCTACGTCGTAAAGTCCTGAGCAACTTGATAACATGATTTGGACATCCTCAAGCAATCGTTGTATTGTGTGTTGACAGAACACGTACGGACGCCGTGTGTGTGTGTGTTGTTCTGGTGAGAGGCGGTGTCCGTGACACAGACAAGAATATGACCGCCAGCCACCACTACGATGGGTTTACCAGAAATGTTCGTAACCCTAAACCACTTCTCGTTCTAGTAATGCGAGCTGTAGCTACACCCCGACCCAAATGCACACCCGGACATCTAACTGTGCTAGAAACTTCCTCCCTTTAAATGTTTTACCGCGAATGCAGTTTGCACAACTAGGGTATCTCTGTGACCATCCCAACTTTCGGGTTCTCTGCTCTTGCTTCTATGAGGAGTTTCTCCTCATTTAATGAAAGATGCGTTATGGTGTTGATCCCAGTCACAGTAAAATATGCTTTTGTTGTCTTTCATTTCTCAACTACTTAACTGGTGGTTGCTTATTGAATGCCTTTACATAACCCTGCTAAACACCCCTCAGCCCTTCCAAGCCCCGCTTTAATCCCTAATGGAAGCGCACGATGAACCACTTTGCCTAGAGGATACTGTCGGCAATGATAATTGGGATCAAATTTTTTTGTGAAATGTTCACTTTTATGTTATAAAGTAAAGTACAAGCTCTTCTCACATTTTATTCTGCGCATTTTTTTTCGGTAAGTGCTTGGGGAAAATACGAACAGAAATATGTCATGACTACAAAGTTGTTTGTGCTCATTTGCGTTATAGTAAGTGTTGGAATTAGGATGAGTGTCTTGGTGAGTTTTATTGTAGACAGACTGGGTAAGCAGGAAAGAGATCAAGGTCAGGGTTCATTAATTTCGCGCATGCGTAGAATCTTCTGGAGAACATTTCATAACTCTCATAAGATTTGCGCAGTTACATCTAGCCTTGCCTGAAATTTATTGAATACTGAAATCGTCGGTAGTGTAAGAGCTCTATCTATGGTTTTCTAATTTCACTTTTACAAAGTTCTATCATTGCTGTGATTCTGTATTATGTCTGCAACTGCTGCTCAACAACAGAGACAGCACACACAAGCTCTCCTGCTCTTTCATCTTCTATGGTCATGACAAATGGCATCAATACCAATTGGGTTGTTTTCCAGATACTGGAATTTTAGAATTCCGAAGAAAAATTAAACTGATTGGGCTATGTGTTTTGGGGCTGCCTGTATTAGTCAGGCCTCTTTCTTCGCCTTCGTGTAATTAGAGATAACTGTTTCCTTTATCCTGTTGACTTGTTACACCCGACACGAATGCGAAATTAAAAACAAGGTGCTGTGTTTAAGGAAAACTGAGGATGTCATATTGCGAAAATGTCACAAACAATGATCTTAATCTTTAACATTTAAATTTGTACATTTTTTAATTTGTAATCTGTCAAAATTTAAGTGGATTTATCTGCCGATGACCTCAAATTATTGACAGTTTCAAAGGCTTTAGATAAAAGAAAACTCGAAGAAGATTTCTTTCACACAATTGTAATTATCCGTCAAGGTGCCCTTCTTCTCTGAGGACTTTCAGCAAGTTCCCCTGTAAACAAAGTGATTCCACAATTTCCCTTTTCATCGGTGATATATTCCGTCTGTGCCTTGAAACAAACCGTAAAACGATTAAAAATACCGAAGATGCATGCGATAAATGCAAGAATTTTTCGAAAGCTCTGACAGGAAGATGCTAGAAGTATCTACTAATCTGAGACAACCTGGAGAACTTTCAATACAATGATGCACTGGTAAATTAATCTGATATTTAAGCTCAAAGGCACTTCATATAATCCAGCTAATTTCCTATGGATTATTATCCTTAGTTACATTGGTAAACTGTTCGCATTTTTGTGAAACACAAGGATACCACTTATAAATAGTATAGTGATGACAAACTTTGGAGAAGCTGGATGTAAGGTTAGAGACATAATCTACTACATAGTATAGAGTAACATAAACTTCTAAAACAGAAGCGTCTTTACTGTGCATTTGTTGACTTTAAAAAATTGTTTGATAAAATTATCTAAAATACTAATATTAAAAACCTTATCAAATGTGCAACGAAGACATTAGTTTTCTTGGAGCCTTTTTAACAAGCCAGTGACTATACAATTAGGTAATTCTGCAGACTACAACTTACAAATTATACGGTTAGCTGTCAGCGTACAACACACAAAGAAAACACTGAGAATAACAAAAGACAAACAAGGAAAGAAATTAAATATCTCATCTTTTTTAGTTCCTTGATTCACTGACAAATAAAAGCCCAGCTACATCCGCGCGCACTCTACTGACGTGTGACAAGTTGACATCAACGGCAAAGTCTCTGAACAGATGGAGGGATTCCCATCAACTGGTGAGCACGTTTTTGAACGAGATTTTCATTTTTGAAAATCGTAAAATTGATATGAATGCTAAATGCGTGATTTGAAATTGATGTGCACGTCACTATTTTTAATTTTATTGTACAACATTTGTCTTAAGTTTTACTACCCACTAATATTATGCGACTTCAGATTACCTTTGGAAAAAAAGGGACGTAACTATAAGGCATAGTTTGTGAAAGAGAGACAGGAAGTGATTCCTTTTTAGCTCTGTAGTCTATTACGGTGTCTTTTGACCTTCCAATCTGATGCAGACGGCCGAGTGGTTACAATACAGGCGTATACACTACCTGGTTCGACACCCGTGTAGTACAAACTTTGCCAGTTGACACAGCTGTTAAGTACCTGACACTTTATCAGGTTAGGGAAGGAGCGACAGTGAAGTCAATCTAGAAGTCAATCAAAATTTTTATTTTATTTCAGCGATCCAAATGATCACGCCACTTGTTTTGTGTTTTATTACATTTGGCGTTTACCAGCAAGTGCAAGGTAATCACAAAGTAATTCTACATAGTAAAACTGTCCCAAAATTATGTATATAAAGATTAAGAGATACAATAAAATATAATCTTTAGTCCCTGTAAGTAAGTGGTTGTTTTTGTTACCAATTATTATTTGATGCGTGTGCTGCCCCATCCATCTCACCACCGACGCACTACAAAATAAAGCAGCACAGTTAGTCTCTGGTTCAATAAACGTTAGTTTCTCACAAGAGTAACAACATATTTAATGTATTTTGCTAGTTATCAAACACTTTGTATACTTTCAATGAAGTAAATCATGAATTAAAAAAATTGAAAGGTCTTTTGATTATTATCTTATATAGGCCAATACCAGACTCTTTGTAAAGAGTGCATTAAGCATCTTAAATTTAATTTGTCTTGTAGCCTGTGGCGGTGTATACAATGCTTCATCCGGTTCCATTACGTCTCCATTGTACCCGGACCAGTACCCGCCCAATCAGGACTGTGTTTACATAATCAATGCAGCAACAGGATATCGCATAACCCTGACATTTCTCCAATTTGAGCTCGCAAATGAAACGGTGAGCTGCAAGTACGACTATCTGCAGGTATGCGTTTAAAAGGTTAAGAGATTAAGGTTTATAGTTGATTCCGCAGCCATAAAGATACACGCCTACAAATATTAGCCATAACATAACGAGGTCAAATCGTGACGTCACGCCTTATAACCTCTCCTATTGGCTTAGACTCTTTACCTACACTTAAAAGATAGCACCAGCAAAATTCTGAATTTGAAAAATAATCTACGTGTAATATCAATACATTTGAAAACGGTTGTTTAATGGTTTGAGAAATTCGAACTTCTCTTTATCCAATTTTTAAAAAAATGATTCCCCCCTCTCATCCCCCCAAAGCACCTATAGTGAGAGTTTGACAGTAAGTTTCTAGTGTATACTTTGATACCCTACTTTTTCTTCTCACCAAGATTAGAGATGGCGGCCTTAGCACATCACCGTTTATGGGTACCTACTGTGGCACAACACTTTACCTACGACGATCATCGTCAAACACCATGTGGATCAAATTCCATTCTGATTCTTCACAATCCGGAGCTGGCTTTGAGGCAGAGTATACTACAGGTTGAAAACACTAGTATTTCATAATAATTTATATCTAATGTAACATATAACAGCCAAGAATCGACAGAGAGGCATCTGGTGAACACATTAAAAATATACAAGTTCAGCTTAGAAGTAAAATATTTATTAAAAACACCTTTTTACTATCAAGAATTGCTTCGACAATCTGTGATTAATGCAAAAGTTTTATACTATCTAACACTAATTTAATAATAACTATTTAGATCAGGGTTATAACTGTTTCAACCACACAGACACACAGACACACAGACCTGTGTTAATGGGCAAATTATGAAGCAGTTACATCATGTAAGTTGGTCTGCTTGTTTTGTTGTTGTTTTTTTGGTGCGTTGTTTTTGTTTGGGTGCTTTTTGGTTTTGTTTTTTGCTGCAAGGTGTAAACTTTATGGAGCTGTAGTCAGTATGCATCAATAAGACTGCTTGTTGTTTATTTATTATTTAAGGGGTTTCCGACTTTCTTCAAATGGATTTTAAACCAGCGCTGACTATTTCGATTGTCTACAGATATAATCCCCCAGAAGTTCTTCGTCTTCACAGTATCTCAGTTTCCCGGCATTTTCCGATCAGACATCGACACATATAGCCTCATTACCATTCCTATTGATGGCCTGCAAGACCCTGGTGCCATTGACTACGACCATCAGACGAGTCGCATCTACTGGACGGACAGAACACAGAAGACGATCAGATCAGTGAACCTCAATGGCAGCGACGCTCGACTTGTTCGCAGTTTTGGTCCAGGTAACTCTTTTATCTGGTCTCTAATTCACATTATTTTCCTTGTTAAGGCGAATAAAAGATCAAAATTAGTCCTTTATAAAGAAGACTAATTTGCTGAATGACAACCGAGGCACTTCCTTTTTTTCTAACTGCATTGACTTCGTTCTCTGTACTTTGCAGCGTGTCTGCTACCATTCGCAACCTGATCCTTGTTCCAGCAGACTGGTGCAGAGAGACAACTTTTTATTTCCAACTGACATTATGCAAAAATTGAATTTATTTTATATTTCAGTCCTATTTTAAAGAACGTTTATGCAAAGATTCATAATCACAGCCGAGGCATAGCGTTGTATTTTTTCCAATTGTCTCTTACTACTGCATTATTATCAGAATATTTGTAAAACAAGGCTAACTGTATTTGCCTCCACATAGATGATGATGAGGAGGAGGATGACGATGACGACGACGACGATGACGACGACGACGACGACGACGATGATGATGATGATGTGTTTATAAATAAAAAGTACAAATAATATTTTCCAGTCTCTTTGCCAGACGGCCTGTGTGTAGACGCATTGTCCAGGCTCATCTTCTACACAGACGCAGGCAATAAAGTCATCGGCATGATCACCATGTACAGCAACACTCATCGAATAGTCATCAACTCCTCACTTGACATGCCGAAAGACATCGAGCTTGACAAACGCAATGGGTAAATAGATATATAAAATTGTAATTTTTTTAATACAAAAATCGAAACAACATCGATCACACGATTGTCTAAAAGAACAAAACAAAATGAAGAAGTACTATATGGATCTCATCAAAAATTTCCTATTTGAAGTTGTCGGATTGTTTTCTGACTTCTAAAAGGTTATAAAAAAAACATTATGTTATGCCTAAGCTGCAGTGTTTTTGAGTCTCATTAACTAAATATACTTTCATGTTCACGAAAGAAGTACCTCTGCAAAGATTAACCTCTGTTAAAAAAAAGTGGTTTTGGACAACATATTGACACATGCACGCACGCACGCACGCACACGAACGAACGCGCGCGCACAAAAACACATGCACATTTATAGTTTGCGTGTATAATGATAAATGTTTAACTACAGGAAGTATAAAGCGTATTTTCAAATAATTAATTTTTCCGATAAAAATACCGAACTAGGGTGCTGTACTGGAGCGACTGTGGCGCCACACCTACCATAGAACGAGCCAACTATGACGGTACAGGACGTCAGACTCTGGTCTCAGGGGGCGAGTATCTCAAACAACCGAACGCCATCGCTCTCGACACAGTCGGTGAGATTCTCCCTCATTCGTCCCTTTAACCATCTTCTTTCTTTCTATCTGGAGAATCTTTACGATTTGTTACTTGCTTGTGAGTATTTGCATTTTAGTATATTTCTTCCATCATGAGTTTTCCTCTGAATCTCTTTACGTGCACAAGTGTGTGTGTGACGTGCGTTCACGTGCAGGTGGCAGACTGTACTGGGCAGATGGTGGCACACAAAATGTAGGCTGGGTGGATTTGGAAGGGAGGAAAACTTCTGTGATTCTACACAAAAATAACTCACTCTTCTACGGCATGGACATCTATCTGAACGACATCTTCATATCAGACTGGGAGTCGGTAGATTTTCTCGCATTTCTCTTACCTTACTATTTAGCTCACTGTTAGTAGGAAAAGTTTTCACTAACAGTAGTAATAATATAATAAAATTACTTTCCACATCATAATCTATTAAATCTCAGAAATAAAAATACGCCGCTTGTAAAGCATGTAACTCTTGAAGAGAAAAAATATATTTGTTGTTACAAATCATTTCCTTCTTTATTCTTCTCTTGTTTGACATTGACAAAGATAAATGTTGTGTATCTATGCCTGTCTTTTGTTTCCTTGCGCGTATATATATATATGTATAGAAAACCACTTTTGTGTATTTTAACAAATAAAAACAATCATTTTCAGCTTTTTATATAGCAATCAGTCAATAAAAACACACATATATCGCTATGGAGTTGATGGGACTTACCGAGATATGATTGTATGGTCTAAAGGACAATTGAATGATATCCGTGTCTGCACAGAGGAAACAGAAGATAAAGGTCAGAGGGCGATCTTAACAGTTTTAAATCCATGTAAATCTTTAGCCTTATTATTAGGAGAACTAAAGGTCGTAAACTGCTATTTTGAACAATTGATATTTTCAATTCGGATACCTTGTCTCTTATCGCAGGTCCAAACGGATGTGGAAACAACAACGGTGGTTGCAGTTACATCTGTATACCGACTCCTAATAACAGAAGTAAATGTCTTCGTGATGGCACAGAAGCCGGTAGGTGACCTATGAATACTTGGCAAACAAAAACAGTTGTATAAAATATAAAACTATTCATACACACAAATGCCACACATTTCATATCTTTTAAAGTGTCTTTTTAAAATACTATTATTCTGCGCAAAAACCCTTTGAGGGTACATGGTGCAGTCAATGTATCACTACGCGACACTATTTTATCATATATACAGCGCATGCCCAGTACATATGGTAGTCTTCCAATTAGAAGTATAAAGTGACTTATAGTCATTACGACGACCTAATGTTATGATATAGATGTAACATTCGATCTTGTATTATCAATTGCCGCAACAATAAATTCAAAAAATAGAGAGGCAAAAGTAAACCAAGTTCTGCTTTATTTTACGTTTTAGGTTTTAGTTTAGTCCTTTTTACTCTTCGAGAAGTACAGGGCCACAACAACACTTCGCCAGCGGACCCGGTATAGGACAGCCCCCTTCAGTTGGGTCCATGTGGTTCTGATGTCCTTTACCTCGATCTCTACTGTTCTTTTCCAAGTCTGCTTCGGTCTCCCAACTCCCCTCTTCCCCTGAGGGTTCCAGTCTAGTGCCTTCCTGGCAATGGTGTCAGCTGGTTTACGCTATCCCGCACGATTTGTGCTTTGTTATGTCTTGGCTAGTGACATTCTGGTTGGTTCTTTTCCACAGGCTGCTGTTGGAGGTCTTTCAGGCCATCTTATTCCCAGAATATGGCGTAGACATCGGTTGGTAAAGGTTTGGAGCTTGTTGTTGGTGTTTGTCACTCGCCAGGTTTCAGAACCATACAGTAGGACTGACCACATAGGTGTTGAAAATGTGGGTCTTACTGCTGAAGGATAGTGCTCGGGAGTTCCAGATGTATTGTGGGCTATTGAAAGCATGTCTGGCCTTGTTGATGCGGCTTTTGATGTTATCGTCCGCTCGACCGTCCTTGCTGACAATGTTCCTGATTGTTGTTGATTCTCATCACTTCGGTCTTCTTTCTGTTACCTTTAAGGCAGTCTTCTCTGCTTCCTCTACTCGCTTACTCTGGTTTGTGCATGTTGTTGCCGATATTTCTGATTTACTGATTGACAAAAACCTAAGAGATAAAAATTTGTAGAGACAAGTAAAAAAAAAAAAAAGAAAGAAAACTTCATGAGTGTGTGATGGACGCTTCTGTCAGGATTTGAGATAAATGATTCATCTTCAATCAGCTACATGCCAAATTTATATTTAAAAACTGCCATCGAAAACAACGGCCAAAGCGACGAGGAAAATATGTTTGTAGTGCTTCTCTATACAGTGAAATACAAACGCTTTTGCTATGAGAAAATTGGCAAGAAAAGTTGCAGCCTCATTTATTGTGTACGAAATCAATTGAAGAAGAGCCTTATAAAATTTCAAAAAGAATAAATAACCACGGACCTGTCGCAAAAAAAGTATATATATTATTACCAACACGGGTTTTGTCCAACTACACACGCACATCTATTTTATCTCTGTATCTTATGCTTCAGTTTTATGCGACATAAAGAACAAAATATCTTATATGTGGGATTTAAAGTTTTCTTAAAATGCATAGGAAATATTTACTCTGTAGATTTTACTGCTTAAATGTAAGGAATAAAGTTTTTAATGCATATCAAATACACTGGTTACTTCAGATTTTAAACAGATGTATACATATATATTACTTATACAATGTCTATTTTTCGTTTTTCAGGAGCAGAATCTGCCATCACCAACACTGTGATCATCACTGTTGTCTGCGTTGTGGCTGGTGTTGTAATAGTTGCTGTCGTTGTCGCACTCGTCGTTGTGTTCAAACTAAGACGTGAGCCACCAAGTCTCAAGATACAAACACTTTTCCCATCTGATTTTATGATGCATGTGTTTACCGTGCTTTACTTTTGAACATGATGTAATTATTCGCAAACAGAGATCCTCATCCAGGCCCAAACGCTGGCTGTTACACTAACCTTTGATGAACACTTCTTGAACACATGAACTTAACATATATTTAAACAAAACAGAAATGTTAAGAACAAAAATTAGGTATTAAGTTAGAAATAGCAAAATTTATCTTTATGTTTATAATTACGACTGAAGCATAAAAAACTGTTTTTGTGATTACCTTATAATTGCTTCATATACAGGGTTTGTCAGAATATATTAACAGTTAAAAATAATACATTAGTGTTAACTTAATTTTTACTATGAACTATAGCATCAGTTGATATTGTTTTTATGAGCTATCCACCCAATTAGCTGGAATCATATCTTTAAACCTTCGTTCTAAATTCTCTAGCACGATATTTGGTGTGATGATGATGTAGAAGATTAAATCTCATTACTTACTAAAACATTATTTTAATCGATTATGGTCGTTCAAAACCTAGTGCCAAAGGAAACATAACGATCAACTTGTCTGTATGACTTGTGTCCACAAAGCGATGACCGTGGATAATAATTCTTTTGAATGTTGCAACGTGCAGGTAAAAGCGATGACAAAGAAGATGTGGCTTTCATACGAGGAGGGACCAAGCCTGATATCCCATTGGAGCCACGGCCTGCCATATCATATTCGGCCTTTGATGTTGCTGACAACATTTACAGCAAACCTCGACTTGGTAAAAGCGGAAACAGCTCTAATGACAAAGGTAAGCACACCACGAGAACTATTCGTCAAAACAAGTCTAACAGGTCCATAGACGATTGGTGTCCTGATTAAATACTTTTCTTCTTCTTTTGCCTTATAAATAAAATCTACAGGAGGGCACAGTGAAATTTATTATGATTTTATGTGGTCATGAGGAAGGGGAGGATTGAAAAGCATAACTTTCATTAGCCAAGCTTGAATTTCTTTCCGGAGTTGGTGGGTCTAACGAGGGGGACTAACTGGTAGCTGACTGTCTACCTCCATACCTGCTGCTGCTTGTGGGTGTCAAGTCATCGAGAAGTTTACGCTGACATGTTGATATATCATTCATGTCAAAACATATCAAAAACACATTATAATTTAGCAGAGGTATTGGACGACACATGTTACTTGTCTACAGATATTGTAAAAGTAACCGAGAGAAAATCTCAGGGTAATACCTGAAGAAACTCTAAAGAAGTCCTCTAAAGGCACTGGACGATGACGAGGCCACTAGATATGACAAAATCCAGTAATGTATGGCAAACTGTCGTGGAGGTTTTAACTGCTAACGATTCCACTGCTGAAAGTCGTAGATGTAAGATGGATCTTGTCGATGAAGATTAACAGATAAACAGGAGCTGAGCTGGGACCTGAACGCAGAACGGAAACTAGAAAACACCAACATGATTCGGCATCGATAGAAACTATATTTATTGAAACAAAACGATGAAGACAGCTCCTGAAGACTCTACGATAAATTATATAAAATGCTTTACCCTTCTCCGCTATTAAACTTGTCCTTAAAAATGGTCGCACCGACCAGGGTATAGGCTATCGTCTTAGATTATTATTAAAATGTGTTGCTAGAATTGTGCGTGAACGTGTTCTTGGACGATTATTTGGACAGGAGGGAGGAACTGTGTACAACCTAAGACATTACGAGTCTCTGATGAAAACACCATGTATATGAAGAAATGCACGTGTGCTGGTATTCAGACTTTCATCAGTGCTAGGATTATTTCAAACATTGTTAGTCCCGTTGGCGAGAGTTGTCATTGTACTTCTGATTGTGTTTGTACACTTGGCTCTTATAATATTAAACAGTTATTTTGTCGTGCTAGAACACTAAACCATGTTTTTCGAAACTTTGTATTGCTAACACAAATAAATGTCTTTTCTTCGTCTACATAGAGGAGTCACAGGTCTGTATTGTATTCGAGGAAGATGAACAAGATGTCAACTGAGCTGAGTACAACTCGACCCATCTTCTTGTAGCTATGGCACCTTTTTTAAGATCATGGCCTATATTTTTCTTGAATTTAACTAGGAGGGAAGTTCTCTTGTATTTTACTTCTTTTCAACTTCCAAGGCCAGACTTCACGGCTGTCATCGTAAGAGGTTGAGACAAGGCGGTTTTTTTTCCTAAAAATATATAAGCTTGGAAAGCACCTGACCTCTGTGAACAGCCAGGACGAAGTGTTATTGTTCCAAGCACCATCCAGCAGCACAGAGCCAATTGCCTCAGTCGTTTACTGAAGATAATTCTAGAAGACTTTAATATAAATCATGTAAAATACAGTGTTACCTGTGTTTATTGTTAGGCTTGTTCTTTAAAAACCTTCGTTCTACAGTGAGCTGTAGTCATAGATTATCAGTATATCGATGACTGTACTCGTACAGGTACATGTTCTCAGACGATGATTTGTGCAGGTGAGAGCAGCAGCAGCCAACAACATGTGAGGTTCACCCAGGGGAAGCTACTTCCTTACATGGCAAATAGGGAAAAAGCGACCGCACCTAGTGACGGTTATTCGAATCTGGGCGATGAAGAAGAACGTGTTTCTAAGGATTTTCATTCCGGTGACGAAACAGGTATGTTTAGGAAGTAAACACAAATGTCAGGCATAATAAATTTAAAAAATGTGGCCGTTCTAAAAACAAATGTTACTCATCTCCCTTTTTTTCATGTAACAAGTATATGCCAGCATTTAAATGAACTTTGCAAACCGCAGTTTACGTAAAAAATAAAAGTGGGAGATTAACGGCTTTTGTGGTATTTTAAAAAACTTTTCCTTAACTAAATATAAAATTGTCTCTTTATAGCAAATATAATATCAGGCCACAATTATACAGAAATTATGTGAACAACCGTAAATGCATTTCAGATAATTTTTACTTTGACTAAAACGTCTGAGTTTCTTTTTCAAAGGCAGAACCGTGACGAGGTAAATATTTTGTATTGTTCTTGTTCTAGAGTGAGTGAGAGACGAACCACACGCTGTACAGCTTTCAGTTCAACTTCTAACATCACCGACAACTGAGCACAAAGCAGAAGCTTCTGAAACTGTCTGATGACCAATCCACAGCAGCGGACCTACTTTTTGTGTTTGATGAAATAAATTACTTTTTTTTGCAATCGTTAAAATAACTAATACCATGTAATGAAATGATGAAAGTGACTAGAATGTCTTTTTTGAGTTCGACTAAACCTTTAAATATTCTTTGAGCTGACTTGTGAGCAACATAAGCAGTTAATCCATTTTTTGTGTGTATTTTTGATTTGTAGCACAGGACAATGGCAACAGAATAGAGAGTCAAACTATTTGCCTAGCAATTAATAACTAGAGATAAGTTGATGATAAAATGGTTGTTTTGTCTGTGCTAGGGATCATGTTTTCTATGTTTTGTATTATTAAATTATGTTATCTTACTAATCAAATACATCTTTACGTTAAAAATTAAAATGCTTACCATACGCTATCATATAAATGCCAATTGTTAGAAAACTTAGCTGTTACTGAAAATAATGTAAAGAACGAATCTTGTAATAGTGATTGTGACCATTCTACACACCAACTGTCACTTGGAAATTCAACTGGCAAGCCTCTGGGTTTGAAAGATTGAACTCGAACTGCTCGGAGATATATATCTCTCTGTACATGTACCATGTTTACAGACCTACGGTAGAAACACGTAGAGCATTTTCTAACTATGATTTACAATTTATAATTTTAAATATTTTTAGCGTACAATAACTGCTTGGGGATATTTTTATGCGGTAGAAATATTACAAGAAATACACCTTAAAGTGAGTGCCACACGGTGGACTGTGGTATGACAACAGTTGCTGGTTTGACATAAACACCAATTCTTCCTCCCTACTATAGTGACCTTCATACCTCCCACTGCTCCCTCCTACAGTATACGTTATCTTGCAGTTCATGATGTTGTTTAGGTATGCACATTGGTTATTTTAATGTTTTTAATGTTATTTTAACATTTCTGCTAATGTAATTGTTGTTTCCCAGTTTACCTAATAAAATGACTATAGAACTCT
Source organism: Pomacea maculata (assembly GCA_004794325.1). Lineage (NCBI taxonomy): Eukaryota > Metazoa > Mollusca > Gastropoda > Architaenioglossa > Ampullariidae > Pomacea > Pomacea maculata. Next base: position 351,431 of record SRHC01003032.1, read on the forward strand.
TTCAAATTCTAGCTTTGTTCTGGTTACATACTTTTCATATTTTTATATTTGTTGCTGTGAGTGAATCATTTTCAGACTACCTCACTGTAATATGAAAATCCGCCTAAGCTATGAGACCAAAAAGATACTTGCATCCAAACACACACACACTTAAACAAACAGGCCACCTCTATAACCGCTTTAAAAGTACAGCTTCAGGTGTAAAATAACATCTGTGGGATCTCAACATCGCTTGATAACTTTGGAAACAAGACACTTACTTGAGTTCTTCCCAAGGCAACGGCTTACCCTCGCTTCACAACTACAGCCCCACCTGTTTCATAGGGACAACCTACCTTGGGCTTGTTGGCAATATGAGGTAGATTCCCACCCACCCCCCACCTTCACCACTGTTCAGGTGACAGCGAATGCGCAAAGATCTCTTTCAATGACACAAAGGTGGAAACAAATACCCGACTTTGGCAGAGAGCGAGAAGCATGACTAGACCTCATGGCAATAAGAAGTATTAACTTTGAATTGCATGTTCTGCTTTTAAACCAGTCTGTAGTTAGTAACCGACTTTACTACATGGGCGACTCTTTAATCTGAAATCACATAAAAAAACACTATACGCTTGACTTGTAATGTAGAATGTTATGCAGTATAACCTGACAACATATACAAAGAACGGTTTTTGAGAAACCAGGAAGGAATTCTGAGAAGGTCAGTGTGTAACTATTTATGTTCATGAGAAAAAAAGTCTGTTTAGCTTTAACAGCTTAGGTTGTATCTCCATCCCGGTCAGTGTCGTCATAGTTGGTCCGCGCTATTTTAGGTCTACATCACCCTGTGCGTCACGTAGTCCATCACCCTGTGCGTCACGTAGTCCATCACCCTGTGCGTCACGTAGTCCATCACCCTGTACGTCACGTAGTCCATCACCCTGTACACCACTTAATGCGTCCCCCTGTATCACACTGTACATCACCTAGTCCATCACCATGTACGTCACCTACTACATCACCCCGTGAACCCGAAAGATGAAATGGATCGCCACCACTGTTTTCTTGTTTCGCCTTGATTCAGTAGGGTCATCTACCACTTTGAAGGGGTGTGAAAGATAATAACAACGCATTGTGTGTCTGTGTGTGATGACAAGGCATGAAGGCAGGATCTTTACATTAAACGATTTCAGCAGTATGGTCAAAGTCTTTCCACTTATGATACTACTCCTTCTCTGGCCTTAAATTTATATTTTAATTACACAGTTGTCTTCATGTAACTGTTGACTTTCGTTGCTGCTAAGTCGGCAAAAAAGTTTTAAAATATTTAAATAGTGGTCGCCCCACTACTGTACTGGGATAGCCTAGTCCCAAAGTTCACAATCAAGAATAAATACTGAAGCCAAATATCAATTGCCTTATAGCAGTTCTGTAGTGGATATCCTCGCACTGTGCTATTGAAGGCAACGAGCAGACTGACACAATGACAAAATCAGCAGGATGAAAACAAGGCCAGCCTGGCAGAGATGAAGACCATCATCAAGGCTCTGCACAGACGACCCAAGCCCCTAGATTGCTACCACTACCTGTGCACATCAGTCCAGGTGTTTATTCTCTTCTGTCTTCAGCTACTGGCATAACGCTAAAACCTTCCCCCCCAACCGCAACTTCCACTGTTTCAGCCTTCAACTGATTTTTACCTGGTGGCGTAGGTATGACACGAGAATAATTAGTTTACCCAGGGCAACATGGGAAGCTCAAAGAAAAGTTTTTTTTTTTTTTCGTTGTTACAATGCTATGTCCAAGCCCTGTGGATATTATTTACCCACCAATCTTTGCTATTGCTTTATAACTACAGCTTTAAGAGTAAACAATATATGCGTGGTTTGAATGCCACTTTATAACTTCGGAAGCAAGATGCTTGTGCTATTGTTTCTCAGAGAACACCTTACCCTTGTTTTATAACTATGGCCCCTCGAGAATACGGAGAGCTCGTGTTTCTACATCATCATGTCTCGCGGCCGCCACGTGCTTCACCCAACAGAGGTCACAGCAAACTTGTGAAACTTGCCTTTCATAAAACAGCAGTTTATAGGACGATGTCCTCTCCAAAGAAGTATGAAATATCATTCGGGCTCGTAATCGGGACATATCACTTCTCAAGGTGGGACAGTCCTACATACATAAGTGTCAGCAAAGCTTGAAGTAAACCCGGTTTAAAGTCAACTCACGTTACCGTCAGTACAACGGGCCTCGTGGTGATGTGTCTGTAGTCAATGTTTACAACCTACAGGATTTTTCTCACCTGACCTTACGACCTCAGCACCGCTACACAACGAGGACGGGAAGTTGTGAGAGTGAGATGATGGAAAAGATGATTGAAAAGACGACATCGCAGTCTTGACAACTGCAGTCTCTAAGAGTGCATAAGGAACAGACACAATTTCAAAAAAAGATTTGAATAGCATTCAGAAGATGCCCGACTATGTCATAGAACAGGGAGGCAGGACAGTTCGCTTTCGGTCAAGACTGATGTTGATGGCGATAATAACTTTTAATGTTGAACTGTGTACTCTCCTTTAGAAGCAACGCATTGGTAGTAATTTATTTTTCTACCTTTTGGGCGGTTGATTTTTTCACCCAGACCCAACCTAATAATAAAATCTCACCAAGAGGGCTTTCCACTGTTACATGAAGTACGGGAACTGATAGGTTGAAATAAAATACGAGACTAAAGCTTTCCGTTCATCCACTAGGGAAACACCATCCGCTTGTGTGTTAATAGTCAGGTGTACAGTAACACGAGGATATCACTCACAGTGTAGGACTGGGAAGAAAGCACGAATGAAGGGTCTTGTGATGTGTTTCCACACCTACATGGATTAACAGACATGTGAGCACAAGCTGTATGTGTGCCTGTCCTGTGAAGACCAGGTTCACCAAACAAATGGGGAAATTCTTTTCATGGTGTGAGTTTTTTCAAATATTCTTCTTAATGGTAAAGTCAAAAATTGTGAGTGCTGTCTAAGAAATGGATACAAGACTCATGTGTAATACAATTTTAATTTTATGATATCACAGTGGCCTGGGTTTTGAAGTGAGATGTTCGACACTAAGATTATTGCATTGTTTCTAAGGACAAAGGTGACGACTCTTCTCGATGTCGCAAAATGAAAAACAAGCTTCGTTTTTTTATTTATAGAACGACAGGTGGACAGGTGGCATGGAGTAGGATTGGTTATACGTTAGCGTTGATTAATCCATCAATCACACATTATGGAAGTGGCACACATTTAATATATGGTGATCAGTCTGTGATAAGAGTGTATATCTTTATAACCTTTTTTAGGCCTTGTACTTCAAATATATCACGACAATAATGGACTATTCACCTCCATTTCATTTTTGAATTTATGTAATCATTAGGAATTCAGCAATATTTGATTTGCTTTTATTTTGCTGCACTGATGCTGTCAGATGTCATGATTTTAGTCATCTAGCTTAGCAGTATGCTACTCAGGTAAGAGCAGGGCGAGACACCCAGGTGATATTTCGTTATGTCTTCACCCTGTCAAGGTGAGGGTGGACCGAAGAACACACCTTCACGCTCCCTTGCACATTGTTATAACAACTACTGGCTTTCTACACCTGTAATCTTCTAGGCATCAGACAAATGATAAAACAACATTCATTACACAGAGTTCTCAGATGTACTTGTACCTATGAGCACAAAGCAAGAAACTCATTCTATAGCAACAAAGTGAACACTCGTGGTACAGATACTTGTCAGTAGGTTCATTAACACCACACAACTTCCACAACATTGCTCGGTCGATTGTCGAATCCATATCTGCATGTATCTGTAATCTAATTTTAATTTATAATTTTGATTCCTGAAAAAAAGAAAAAAAAAACTTATTTATTTTTGTATCAAGCATAAAAAGAGGGAAGCCCACAAGCACATACTTGTTTTGCTGAATGAGAGAGTTGCATGCGTTCATGCTGTGTTCGCTACATCCACATTAAAAGATATCTTTATGAAAGATTAGTTATCACACTTCTTAAAACAATTTGCTGTTGTTCTCTACAAATTTCGCTACTTTACCATTTAAAGTCTCACCAGTGAAGACTGAGTTACACATATAAGGGAAATCATTTCAAAACCGACAAGAAAAGCTGTGCGACATTTTGTGTCGGGTTTTGTGGAATAAGTCGAAGACCACAGATAATTGGAATAGCATGTACTACTCTGTCTCATCTCACGTGTGTTTCAGCAGTAACAAACATTAAAGAATTATGATTCTAATCAAAGACTTATATATATATACTTGAATCGCTCCACAACAGCTAATCTTATTGCTGTTACTTGCTTTATATCATTTATTTATTTACCATGCTTATTCATTTACCTTTAATGTAGTGTCTGCATCTTTTAACTAACATGTCTGCGCACATTTACCTAAAAAACATTCAAACCTTTAATGTAATATTTCTAGTTTATTTATAAACAGTCTTTGGTAAATGAAATTAAATGCTCGTTGCTATATCTATGAATTAATATTGGCTTAATTTTTTTTTATTCTGATGATTTCAGCAATCAGAAAGTCCATACAGCTTCTTCTTATTTCCTGGACACTTGCTCTTCCTCAACAAGTGCGAGGTAATTACAAAGTCACCACAACATTCTGATATCATATATGTATTCTGTATGTTTGAGTATGTGTATAAATGTATAGATATATATGTGTATGTGTGGATTTGTGTTAGAAATGTATGTGTATATATGGGCATGTACATATTATACACGTGTTTGCGTAAATATAGAGTAAATAATTATCTTATGAAGAAACATATCAATTGAATTCTTAGAAGATACAAACTTGTCGCTGGTTAGAAAACAACTCCCTTGAACATGTCTTGTAGCTTGTGGCGGCCTCTACACTTCACTCACTGATTCCTTCTCGTCTCCATTGTACCCGAGCCAATACCCGCCTGATCAGGAATGTATTTACATAATCAATGCAACGGACGGATATCGTATAACCTTGACCTTTGTCCAGTTTCAACTCCAGGCTGGAACTTCCGACTGTAATTACGACTTTCTGCAGGTTTGTGATTATTGTAATAGTTGTAGATAAAAACTACTGAGTGAGATAAAGCTGTATGTAAGGAAACCAATCTCATTATTGATAGTTTTACTTCATTTTTTATTGTTTATCTGTAACGAAGGCACGGAAATCAGTGATCTGTATTTATGAGAAAACTTATCCGTCAAAAAAGAAAAGATAAGGAAAGAAAAATAAAGGATACACCATATAATTATTATAAAATATGTCATATGTAACTGCGGATACTTCCCAGGCTTATGATCCTGGTCTACTGTAGATTAGGGATGGCAATTCCGTGTCCTCACCGTCTATGGGCACCTTCTGCAACACCACCGTCCCGGAAAGAATCAGGTCAACGGCGAACACCATGTGGATCATGTTCCGCTCGGATTCCTCTGTGTCGGGAGCTGGCTTCGAAGCCGCTTACACTGCAGGTAATGGGAGAAAAAGGCAGTCAACCGTATATTTTACAGCAGTTTTATATAGTCTATATTTTACATGTAACATGAATAGGTTTAATAGACTAAGAACACCCAGCACCAGAACCAGTGTTAATAAAAACAAGAAATGTTGTTAAGGCCCCAGGACTATAGGACATGAGCTTCAATTCGTTTTTCTTGCGGCCCTATGCTAATCAAGGAGTAACGAGGATAAAACTTGAATTTGTTTCACAAAAGAATATCAAGAATGTTTTGTATTTGATTACCACAAAATCTATATTACTTGCTAGCACGCACATCTGTGTATGTGTGAGAGAGAGTGAAGGTTGTTTCTTCTTTGGCACAGTAGAAACAAATGACAAATCTCTTCGGACTCATTCTTCAAGATTCTCATGTCACAAAAATCTGTTTAAACAGGAATTAGGAGCTTTTGAAATAAATGGCAATGTTTATAGTCATAATAATTTTTTTAAGGACACGCGATAAAATCCGATTGTTCACAGCAATCATTCCGCAGAAGAACCTCCTTGTGACCAACACTGGACCAGACGTTATTATCCACATCGACATCGACACCATCAGCAACTTTAACATCCCTCTAGACGGACTGCAGAACCCGATGGCTGTTGACTACGACCCACCAACAGGTCGCATCTACTGGACGGACTCGGAGGAGAAGACCATCCGCTCAGCCAACCTTGACGGCAGCGACATTCGACTCGTTTGCAACTTAGAAGAAGGTCAGGTGAAGCTTGTCTTCAGGCTCTAGTTACTCATTTATGACAGATGTCAATAGTCTCATCCAATATACTTACTTTATGCTTAAGGGTATAAAAAGGTGCTTAACCGACTTCAGTCTTTACGACATTGACATATTCCTGTCTTTACTGCTGTCGTTGATGGTGAAAACAAGTCGTCAAATTTCAGAGTATCTATAAATACATTTCTGAAAACAAAACTCAAAGTTTCAGCAAAATGAGACGAAACAGTGGCACATTATTATTGTATCGAAATGCGTTTTGATTTTTTGATAATGTTTTGAGAAAAACACACTCCAGGATTGACCTTTATTCTTTTGAGTCTAGTGCACCATGGGTAACCAAACTTCCATAACATGCTAATAATGATTTTTTTCAGTCAACAAGCACGCTTTAGTGGCGACACAACATATGGAGTTTTTAATGCTTAACTTAAAATATTATATCAAGTAATAGTTAGTTTACCTTTTAACAGAGCAGTTTTATTTCAATGGGAAGAGAAATCCAGTTCAAAATTGTTGGACATTTGTCAGGTAATTTTGCAGTAGAAATTTCTATTTAATTGAAAGCTTAACGAGTGAGGCAGGTGCATAATAAGAAAATAACAATAAAGTTTTTCCCGTGTTTTCGTGTTAAACAATAAATACAAATATTTTACAGGCGCTGTTCCAGATGGCATGTCTGTAGACTCGCTGTCGAGGCTGATTTTCTACACTGATGCTGGCTATCATGTCATTGGCATGATTACAATGTACAACAACAGACACCAGATAGTCATTGATTCAAACCTTGACACGCCTAGAGACATCGAGCTGGACAAACACAATGGGTATACTTACAGAAACTTAGGAAAAGCATTAAAACTTAGCTTAATATGTTTATAAGTTTACTAAAATCTTAATTATAGTAAATAATCGACACCAAGAATACGATTGTTTAGACTACCATTAATTGAATAAATAATTATTAAAAACGTCGGATATATGAACGTTTTAAAAAGAATGTAAATAAATACAAGAAAATTACAGAAAATGAATTTCTTGAAGACAACAAAGGTCAGAGCTGTCAGTCCAAATAAATTTAAATTAATGCAACTTCTAAGAAAACTTCAAAATAATATTGACAGATTTCTCTTGATTTGGATTTAAAAAATAAAAATAGTGTGATATTCTGGAGCGACTGGGGCGCCACACCTAGGATAGAGCGAGCCAACTATGACGGGTCTGGACGCAAGACTCTGGTCTCAGGATCTGAGTATCTGTACTCACCAAGTGCTCTGGCTCTGGACACATCCGGTGAGATGATCTCTCTTTCTTTTCCCTCTTTTTTATCTTCCTTTTTTCCCTTGGTTTGTTAAAACGAATATGGAGAACTGAAATCTCGTATTTATGTGAATGCAAATATCTATGCAGATGTATGTTTATTTGTGTGGACATCATGGAATCATTTTGTGTGTGTGTGTTTGTGTGATGGAATGATAGGTGGAAGACTGTACTGGACAGATATTCAAACGAGCACTATAGGATGGGTGGATGTGGACGGCAAAAACATTTCCGTGATTCTTCAAAGTACAGGATCCCGCTTTTTCGGCATGGACATCTACCTGAATGACCTGTTTGTCACAGACTGGGGACTTCCAAGGTAGCTAAGTAACACTTTTGTATTTTCAGATGTCTCATTCATACTGTCGTTAGTTTACATGATGCAGCTACCCTGTAGCAGTTAACAATTTGCTTGCCGTGTGATAACTTAAATGGGGAAGTAAGAATGAAGTTCTAGGGTGGTTTGCTGACAAGCCTGATGACACTTAGGCAAGAGGAGGAGGGGCGTATGTGCCGGTGTAGAGGTGTTGTATGTGGTATGTACACAGTAGGATGTGGGAGACAGCCATAAGTATTTACAGCAGCCAAACGCGACCAGCCGGCTGGCAGAGGTGTATATGTTGTTATGATATGTATTATATGTGTTTGTTTATGGTATGTATTATATGTTTGTTTATGATATGTATTATATGTTTGTTTATGATATATATTATATGTTTGTTTATGATATGTATTATATGTTTGTTTATGATATATATTATATGTTTGTTTCGTCAGCAGTATGCAGTCTTCAAAAACCTTCATTCATCGTATTAGCACTGATGGAAGCACGGACATTATTATTGCCACAGCTGTTGGACGATTGAACGACATCCGGGTCTTCGCAGAGGAAACTGAGGATAAAGGTAAGGTTAAGAAAAATCTCGAAGGATGCAAGACGAATTAAGCTATAAGGCGAGACCACTAAATGTACACCAGCGGTCACTAAAATGATCACAAGATGGTTAGTACTGTGGAGACTTGTAACACTAACTATAGACTAACAATCCCTGAAATGATCACGATAGTATGTGGAGACTAATATTTTAGAGAGATGTGTTTTAAATATATTGATTAAGATAGATTGAGAAGAAAGAAGCCACTGACTCTTATGATCCTGGTGATGATGGTCGGGAGGGCGACATGAAACATACAAAACACATTACACCAAGGGAAAGCTCCATGCCAACCTCATATAATCCAAAGTATCGATGAAACAGAAGACTTCTTGACTGTAACGTAGGTTAGAATAGTCAGTTGGCACAGGTAACCCAGGATGTTACAGGTGGTAGGTTGCGTTACATGTCACGTGACTTACGTGAGACTGAAGCCGCAGAACAGATGTTGGAATATTAACCGTTTGAGTAGCGAGACCTACAGTACAAAATGTAGACTAACAGTCGCTAAAATAAATAAAACAAGCATGTTAGTACTGTTAGTACTGAGATGTACAAAGAGAAGGCAAAGATAAAGCAGTCAAGTGCTATTGTAGGTTTTTGTGTCTACATCCTTCAGGAGGTTAAACTGTGTCATCTCGAATTACAGGGCCCAACGGATGTGGAAACAACAACGGTGGTTGTAGTTACATCTGTATACCTACTCCTGGCAACAGAAGTAAATGTCTCACTGAAAGCGGAGAGTCCAGTAGGTATATGAATTCTCAAACAACATGTATGTCACACACGTGCCAAGCTTGTTTTGTGAAAAATGGGAAAGACTTTGAAAGAGAGAATTAACAAGCAAAATCACATAACATTACTGGCGATAAAAATTTGCCTTGAAATACACATTTAAAATATACATTAAAAAATGTAAGACCCATTGATGAAAAATGACTAGCATCTTTAAATGTGTCATTGCATACAAGGAGAATGTAATTTACAATAAACTAGATAGTAAGCTGTGACAGTAAACTAGCCTTTCAGTTTATTTCAACTCTTTCATTTTTTTTTCTTTTTAGTATCTACTGAAACAAGTGATCAAACTGCAGAAAGAAGTGACCGCACAAGTGAGTATGGCAAAACAAGTATTAACAGTACTAGTGACTATCTCACGAGGTACCAATGAACCTACGTACTTAGATACTTACATACAATTACAAAGGCAGAAAAATATAAATCACTTTTAGGCTTAGAGAACATTTAACTGAATGGGACGTCACTAGAAGTGCCACAGATAGTTTAATAAAATAACAAATGATAACTTTCATAAGAAAGAGAAAAAAATTAAACCGAACAACGCAGAGGGACAATCGTCCAATTTTCTGAAGTAGAGAGAAGTTATTACAGGAAAAGTCGAATGTAATGTCATTAATCACTATTTTGTGTTGATTATTTCAGACACAGAGGATATCAGCACTAACTCAATAGTCATCATTGTCGCCTGCGTTGTTGTCGTCGTCGTAGGAACTGCTGTCATCGTCGCCATCGTCATTTTCTTGAGAACAAGAATGTGTAAGTGAACTAGAGAGTTATTTCACAGCAAACAAATAAACCTTAAAAAAAAGATTAACTCGAGCTGTCAAAAACATTCATACAACTTATTCCTATAACCCAGAGTTCAAAAAACCGTTTCGGAACTTTGTCAAACACGTCCCGCACCTACCGCTCCTTGATGGAGAGATGGTCAGTGTTGGGTATTTATTCAACCGTACAACACCTTTAGAACCTTAACATTACTGGTGATGGAGGTTAAACACATGTTTCCTTAGCTCTCAGGTGATGTTCTGTGCAGGTGAGAAGAAATTCGAGAGCCCTGAGGTATTCACGAGTAGAGAAAACAACTTTACCATCCCAGTGGGGTCACTACCAGGCGATTATTCCACTCTGGCAATCAACTTGGCTTTTGACGAGGAAGAGCACATCTACCAAGATTTTCAGTCTGTTTATGGAGGACACAGTCTTGATGACTTTGATGACACGGGTAGGTACCACTGGGTAAAAGGTTAAATGTCATCATAAATGTATCAAAAGCAACAAGGGAAAGGTAATCCTTGTACTTTTCTTTTTAGCTCTTCGGGAAGGGAGGTGCTACGCCTCACAGATGTTTTACTGAGGGCGGGACCCATCTTTCCCCTACCCTCTGCTTTTTCTTTTCTAACCTTCTCTAGAGTCAGGTATCCTGTCTTGATGCCTACGTCGACTGGGGAATATATGCCTCACGGGAATCAAGCGAGATTACCTTTCTGACATCGCAGAAAATGTTTTGATTTCAATGAAGCAAGAATTTCAATAATCAAAGCCCAGTAAATTAGGCACAATTCCAGGTTAGTATTTATATTCATCGACCGACAAATAAAACAAAATAGCATGAACTTATGAACGAACGAAAATGACGATGTATTTTGGTGAATTTGTAAATAATGACTATTTTCCAGGCCTGTTGTTTGACTGTATTCTCAGCAGTTTAAGCGAAGTAACTGTGATTTTGGTTTGCAGCACAGGACAATGGCGAATACCTTTACCCAGTCCGCAACTTATCCATAAGTATGCTGGCTTCATAATCTTATTATATATATATATTAGAATGAAAAACTTTACTCACTGCACTTACCCTAGAATGTGAAATGCCTCTGTTTTTCTGTTCGAAATACTTAAATATTAAGATATGAGTTTACTATAAATTTGACTACTAAATGTTTGTTGGCAATGTCTAATTTATACCAAGTCTCCACTGTATTTTTGTCATTACAGTCCAGGACCATGGCGATTATCTTCACCGAGGGCGCACCTCCTCAGAAAATATAGGAACTGCGGGTACCACAAATTAATAAACGTTTATTTGATTTAAAATATATTAATTATTGTCCCTTCGTGTATCTTGACTGTCGAATTTAGTGGCAATGAGACATGTCTGTACTTAACAGTTGATTGTTGTGATATCAATTTAATGTCTTACTTTATCTCCGTTTTTTTGGCTGTTATTCTCTCATTAACGTGATGTTTAAACTTACAATTTTTCTTAAGAATAATTTTATTCAATTAAGAATAACAGCAATTAGAGTTTAATCTGACTGAAGATATTGTTGCTTACAACGTGGTGTTAACCTGCAATAACCCTTTATACAAACTTTGTCAGCTGCACTTGAGTCATCATCAAACAATTACATGTAGAAACAAATTCTGAGCTAAAAGTAGATAATAATAATGATTTTTTTTCATATTAATCGATGAGCAATCGACCAGACCCATTCTTTCACAGTACTTTAAGCTTGGTGACTGACTTTGTTGTGTTTGTGATTTGCAGAACAAGACCATGATGACTACATACGCGCCGTGCGCAACTCGTCCAGACGTACTCCGGGTATGGCTATCACAAACTAAGTATATTATATTAAAAAAAGCGATTCTGATTTTACCTACATACTTAGAAACAGCCGAACTCTCTTCTGTACTAAACTATTGGTATTCTTATATCAAACTTTTATCTAAGTTCTAATTGTTTGTTGACAATGTTCCGTAAGTGTGTGTTGTTTTTATTTATCTATTTGTAATTCTTTTAGAAAAAACGTTTCATCCAAATTTCTTGTTGTTTTGGATTTGTAATCTATCTAGCCATTTGTATCCTACCATCTAAGACAAACAGCATCAGTTTTAAATTTTCCGCAAAAGTAGTCAAATGTTAACATCACACGATCATCCATGTTGGACTCTGTTAAATGGAGTTGAGTCAGTCTTTAAATGTGCAAAATTAATTGTAACATTCAAACCATTACTTAGAATACAGCTTAACCTTTAAAAAAGTCTGCGTAATCGACCTGGCTGGTTGTTTACAAATACAAAATATATAAATCTTTTTAGAAATTGTTTTAACTGTCAACATGAGAAAATCACTTTACATAAAATATTAACTGAGGCTACAAAAATTAAGCTGAACATACAACATTCATTTAGGCTGACTATACTCGCAAGTATTAAAAATCAGTATTTAACCACTTTGACAGTAATTTCAGCTAAGTAAATGACTCCGTATGTTTGTAAGTTTTTAAGTAACCGACTCCTTATTTTTATGTTTGCATTGCAGCACAGGGTAACAGCAACTACCTTTATTCAGTGCGAAACTCATCCGGAAGTGTGCTGGCTTTGGGCTTTACAATCTAATTAATAGCATTAGTTTTAAATTTGTGATTCTTTACTCACCGTGTCACTTTACCATGGAATACTCAGAAACGTTTCTACATAATAAAATTATTAATGTGAATATTGAGATATTCTGATAAACGATGTTCTAGAATATCGTAGAAAACTATCACCTTAGGTGTCTGCAAATAATAAGAACCTATCACCAGTAGACATATGACAACTGAAGGGAAACTGTAGCAGTCAACAGATATGTTTATCGGTAATTTGACAATATTATTTGTTACACTGTAATGTTTATCAATAAACAAGTTTAAATATGAAGCTGTTCGTAAAAGGATGTTGTAAATGTAAATGTTTACGCTATTACACAAGTAAGAAAGGCTGTCAACAATGTTGTTATTGATAAAACAAATAAATAAGATATTTACTTGTGAAAGTGTTTACGGTGTGTAGTCGGTGATGTCATGAAGTGAACGAGTGCAGTGGTGGACAAAACCATCAGTATTCGCCGCTAAAGTATAAACATATTACTCCCACCCAAACTAAAAAGGAAGCCAGATTAATGACTTTGTGGTGGCAACAAATACATCGAAATGTACTGCCATTTTATTGGTCTTCCTTAATAATATTAATAGACGCGGGAATTGTATCTCTTCTTTCCCTCACTTCTTCTATCTGCACACACAAACAGTGAGAGAGAGGAAGACGTACATTCAACAAGGATTGAACAGAGAATAACTCGAAGTTTTATGTATAAAAAATATTCATTTATTTCTCACTTCGGCAGAGTGGAGGTACCAAACTGATGCTGAAGTCAGTTCACTGACCTGGATATTAATTTTGAAGCATTGCTATTTTAAAGAACAAAGATCTTAGGAAAATTTGCAAACACAAAAGAAAGTAACATTTTGATGTTATCGTTGTTTGTTTTGTTTTTTTTTATTTTGAGAGAAATAAGTCATCGTAGTCACAGTGTGCGCTTCGTTCATTGGATATTAGGCCAGGAAGCTTGAAATTTAAAGAAAAAGCATAAAAGCATTGCAAAAATCCGTGTAAGCAAGTCTTCGCTAAGAATACATTCAAGATATTTTTATACAATGACAAGTGCGTGCGTGCGCGCGAGACAGAGAGAGAGAACAGGCTATTTTTATTTGTTTTTTTTTTCTCCCGAACATCTGTAGGAAGAAGTGCCAACTCCCTCCTTCCCCCCACACACATACACAGAATATTGGAGCATCATGACTAACACACACAGTGAGGGTAGTAACAATTAACCCACAATGCTGTGGCCACATTGATTTCATTGAAACTGGATTTTGCTTTCAGACTAGGTCTGATGCCTTAAAATATTGTCAACACTAGTTTAACATATACTGTATATATATATATCTACTCTGTCTTTAGATTACAAAATAGGACAAATAGAACTTTGACCTTTATAACTGACACTCTCTGTACATACAAATCTAGCCATTGACACAAACAGACAAGAACTTCAAGCAATCAAGAAAAATACCAACCTACTGTACAAACAAAGTTGAAAGAAATTGCAGAGTAAGTGCGATTGTTAAGCACTCTGATATGTTTGATGTTCAGGGTGAGTACTGTTCAAGGTGTAATCACTTCCTTCTTTGAAAATGATTTTCAAGTTTGTGTTACTTGGTATTTCTGTTGCAAGACCGATGGTAAGTCGATTCTAGATGTTAATGTTGAAAGGAAAAAAGCCACATCTCTTGAAGATTCTAGTCGTTAATTTTCATATGACCGTCGGTCTGTAATGTAGCAGAACAAAGAACTGTGATGTTTATCGAGTAGCGCATATTTCTGACATATTCTAATCTGTAGTAGCAGCAAATTTTAGGTAGAACTGACTGAGGTAAAATTAAGCAATTCTGGATGTCATGACTATTTAAATCTGATTGATAAAATATATTTAAACGGTTTTTTTTCAAAGATGGGCGAACACAAAAACACGCGTGCACACACCCACACACACATACGCGCGCGCGCATGAATATACACATTCAAATACAGATTAATGAATTTACTAATACACTCTTAAGCATTTTTTGAAAAACTTACCTGACTGAAGAAGCTTTCTCCAATGACAGGTTTTACAAAAGCTTTTAAGAAACAACAGAACAAAGACGAGCTGAAACATTTGATAATTTGTACTAGGTGTATAACTAGGTCTTAGCTTGATGCAGTGAACAATAGTAATATAGACTGGAGGCAGCTTAAGCAATTTTGCACCTAAGTAAGCATGAGCAATTAATATTCAGCTAGTAGTTTTTACTGATTATGTTTTCATTTAAATTCATCTTTTGATAATTAATCTATGTTAATGTGACAATTTTGACTGTAACAGATACTGCAAATATGTCAAATATATATCGGTCATTAGTTACCTTCATAAACTAAGACCTTGTGGTATTTTATGACATTTTGTCTCCTAACATCAGTTAGAAACCCGTTCACAATGACTTTCGTGCATGCAGTTAGAAACTTGTTGACTAGTGCAAGCAGTTTATACTCATGAATTTAGTCAAAGAAGATATAATAAAACTGCTTTACTCGTTTTTCTTCACGTTTATCTCTATTTATATTATAACATTTTCAATAAATATATTTCAAAACATCTATATTGCACGGTATAAATACCTGAGCCATTTTAAAACTGTTGACAGACCACTGTCAGGGGAGGTAAATGATATCATCTTTCGACAACAAGTGATTGCAGAGTTATCCGCGTATGCATGTTATGTGGTATAATGTGTAAGCAGCATGAAATTATAAACATGTCATTGACAGCAAATAGTTCATGTTATTATTGTTAATGTATTGTTAAAACATAGTCACATCGTGCGACAAGGTTCACCCGCAAATTAAAAATGTAGGAACATAGACAGCTTTTGATGTTGTATTTAACATCATACATTCCAGAAAAAAAAAAAAAAGAGGAAAGAAACCTTACAATCTTCGATGTTTGGCTGGACACCTCTTTTGCCTCGACGAATAATGAAAGCTGAAAAATAAAATGACAAGTTATTAAAAGATGGCAGTGATGTTCTAGGTTTTCTTAGTTTCTTCAGTTTTCTTCTGACAATGCACACATTCGAAATTCTTGTTGCCATGTTTGCACCATTCTATTTTCTTATCAACATTTTGCAGATCTACATTTTAATATGTAATATGCGATGTACATGATGACATCATAGTCTAAAAATAGAAAAAGACTAGCGTACAGTACCGTCGTTGTCAGTCTGCCTCACACTTCTTCTGGAGCGGGGGATGGGTAACACTGGAAAGAGTAGAGAATGTTTCTTACATTGTGCCTCATTAAATCTTAAGTGTCCTAGCATAATAAGTACAGTGAAAAGAACAGGCACACATTATTTCTCATAGTTTTACACAGCATTTGACATATTTGTACAGTTGTCCATCTCTACGAACGATATAATGATCAACTTGCCAAAAACAATTACTGACGGGTTTAAACTTTGATACACTTTGCTATGAATTATTTAATAATTTTTCTAATTCGGATAACAACAATTGTTACTCCGAGAAAACTTACCGTACGCCTCCGAGGTGAGACACTTGTTGCTGCTAACAGGAGCCGGGATGCAGATGGTCATGTTGCAGCCACCGTTGTTGTCAGTACACCGGTTGGGTACTGAGAGCAGCAAACAAACAGTACAGAAAAATGCTGTCAGAAATATTCAACATCTGCATTTTTTGTGACTGTTTATTATCTACTTTGCTCCAATAAGGAGGGGGAAAAATACTTGGTGTCGTATATATGCTAACAACAGATTAGTAAATAAATTAGTGGGCGTGTACGAAGAAACTGTTATAGAAGCACGCACATAAAAACACACGCGGACACACACTTGAATTTTCACACATCTGGTCCGAGACGATGACGATGTCGTTCATCCTTCCTACAGATTGCAGAATTGTCCTTCCACTCAGTCCATCGGCATCGATGCGATGAATGAAGCTAACATTTGCCTGATACCTGAAGAATGTAAATTATAGATATTAGAAGGCAGATATAAGACAAATATCTAGGCACCTGTACATTGCTGTGCAAATTTATTTTCTTTATTGATAGAAAAATTTTAAGATAAACAACTTATTTGCAAGGTCATAACAACAAGGTACTTGATACTTATACAGACTAAAGTATTTGCTAAAGATAAGTGTGCTAACAAAATAGGAGCAACAATAAAATCCAGTAAACATAAAGTTCTCACCTGTCGGGGATTTTACGAGACGAGTGGATGAAACTGGGCTATTCAAACATAACACAGACACTTCTCCTGAGAGAAGTGCACTTCTATGTCCTTTGGCGAGATTCGAACTCAGCCTCACAATTCTCGCTATTTTTTCTGACAGTTGCTGTACCATGTCCCTCTTGCATTTATCGTTAGTCTTATTTATAAAGAAACCAAAGATCCCGTATTATTTTAACTTCTAATAAACATTAACAATATAATATTGATTATATTCCCAATAACAGTATTCCAGGGGTAAGACGTATTTGGTGCTTTACTCTTGAAATGGAATGTATGAAGGATCACAAAGTACGATTAGTCAAAATAAATTATTTAATGATTTGTACAGTTTGATGTTCTTTAAGGACTTAGATACATTGTTTGAACACAGCGCAATTTAACAAAGCTTAATGACTGGTCGCTAATACACGTAGGTTCTTAAAGAGTAGAGATCGTCGACTAGCTTGTTGCGGTGTACATCGACCAAGATTTCCTAACCGGAGAGAGATTTACCCCAACATTATATCATGACGCCTTGAAAATAAGGACTTTGTGTTCAAATCGGTGTTTGTGAATTAAAATTAAAATCAAATGTTACTGATGGAAATAAACATTGCCCGAGTCTTACTATCATTGACTTTGTACCACTGTCTTCAGCGCTGCTGTGATAGTCTTAATATACAAGTGCATGCCAGAAGTGACAAGGAGTTAGGGTGGCTCATATCTGTAGACAAATGATGCTTACGCTGCAGTGCCCCAGTCAGTGATGTAGAGATTATTTTGGAACAGCTCCATGCCGAAGAAGTGTGATCCTGGGTTTGCAAACGTCACATTCCTACTCGTGCCGTCCAGACTTGTCCACCCGATCTTGTCTGTGTAGGCATCTGCCCAGTACAGTCTCTCCCCTGTGCGCACCCACACACACACACAGTCACACAAATAAATGTATGGTTGCACTATATCTCCTCAAGAAACATTGAGGACTTTTCACTTCATGAAACAGTCAATAAACCTGTTAGTCACTAAAACAGACAATAAAAAAGCAACTTAAACAAGAAAACAAGCACGCAACGCAAAATAAACAAGAGAAGGAAAAAACATAAACATAGTAACTGTATCTCACCTGCTGTGTCCAAAGCCAAACCGTTTGGCCAATAAATGTACTCGGATCCTGAGACCAGAGTTTTTCGGTTGGTGCCGTCGTAGTTGGCCCTCTCTATTTTAGGGTTGGAGCCCCAGTCACTCCAGTACATCACTCTACAGACCAGACAACATCAAAATGGCGCAGGTTCAAAAGAGAGAGTGCTTTTTAAAACATTTTGAGAACTGCACATCTCACCTGTCTATGTCTTTACGCCCTTCTGTCTTCTAAACTGTTTGCATAGAAGGAGCTGAGTAGCTTAGTGTCAGTCACTGAGGGGGGACATGGGATCAACTAACTAGCACAGCACATGTACCGAATGAGAAACAGTTTTTTTTTAAAGATTATCTGTGAGAGAATAGAATTAATTGTCGCCAAAGCAAGTAGACATTCGTGTTGGGTAATGGAGTCTGCGCTTAACAATTATATATTTTTTGTATCTCTGATTTCGTTTTTGTATGTTGAATTTTTTCTGTAGTCTGTATAGGATAAAATTATGTATAATTAATTTTGTTACCTGTTATAGGGAGCAGTTAATTTTATCCTGGAGTATATGGCCCAGAAATGTTGTGGTCGCATGTCGCCAAGAGTTGTTTTAAAGATTTTAAAAAAGGAAGGGCATAAAGGAAAAACACAAAGTAACATATTAACAACAATAAAATAAATTAAGCAAAGGAAAGAAACTTGGAATATCGAAAGAGTAATTACGAAAACAAAACAAGAAAAGAAAAAACAGACAGAACATCTTTAAAAAGTATTTTATTTACCCGTTACGTTTGTCCAGCTCAATATCTCTCGGTTTCTCGATGGCGGTTTTGATGATAGGTTTGTACTTCTTGGTAGTGAGGGTGACCATGCTGATGACACTGTTACCGGAGTCCGTAAACACGAGGAGTCCAGACAGTTGGTCAACGGCAAGTCCGTCGGGCACTGTGCCTGGAGAACAAAGCTATTGTGAGGACTTGGACACTTACTGAGTGACAAGTGACTTACTACACTGTCCTTGTGATTTGTACCCTCCTATATCTTTAGCCTGTGAAGTGTTATACATAGATCCTTGACATCGATGCAGTAAATCCGCACACCAACAAGTCCTCAAAACTCAAGAGGTCTCATCAATACAACCAGATATTTTGTGCCTAACTTTTGAGGAAGCCTGTTTACATTTACCCTTATTCATTGGATGTATGTACCCGGAAGTTAATGTCATTTCAAAAGGAAAGAAAAAAATCTTTATTACGAGAGCCAATGGCGAGCTTCTAAAACTAGGAAAAGAAAACTTGGACAGTGGCGATTTGAAAGAGCACCGATGAGAGAGAAGGTGGAGTAAACAGACAAAAAGGGTGAAGAGAAGGAGAAGCAATCTAGTTTGATCGCTACTTTTGTATAGGTGTGTCTCGCCTCAAAGCTTTCAGTCTGCTCAGCAAGAGCTAACAGACTTCGGTAGCCTCTGTAGCATTAACTAATAACAAACTGTCTAAATGTGTGTTCTGACTCTAAAACATGAAATCGAAATTTTCTGAAGACATCGGCGACTGTTACCACTACCACGAATTCTGAAAGGTTAAACGATTCAGTAATATAGGAAAATCGACGCTTCCTTAAAAAATAGATGAAGCCAAAATACTAACGAGCATTAAAACTATTTGCTGATAGTCCCACTCACCTGGACCGAGGCTGAAGACCTCCTGTTTGCTGCTGCCGTCCAGGTTAGCCGACCGGATGGTCCTCTCTGCCACATCTGACCAGTAGACGCGATTAGTCATCGGGTCGAAGTCGACAGCGACGGGGTTAAGCAGTCCACTCAGCGGGAGGACGATGTTGCTGATGGTCGCAATGTCGATGCGTTGGATGGCACGTAGACCCGTGTTAGCGACCAACATGAACTGCTGGGGGATGACACCTGAGGACACGGCGATTACCTTGATTACCTACTACCCAAACTAGTTTTACATTTTCACTATCACCTGATCAGTAACTATTGAACTGACATAGTCACGATGTATCAATGAAAGTAAAAAATTCCTCTTTTTTGGAGTGGTGGGGGGCTATGCAACAACATGGAAACACAAATTGCTGCTTACTGTAGATGGCGTTTCCCAAGAAAAATGCATCAACCATTTTTATATCAGTATGTTTTTGTTGAAAAATATTACTTCTAAAAAATGATAGAAAGTCTCTTTCCTTTAAATATTATCTTTAGAATTCTGACTTGTGGTATGTAGAATGCAAAGTATAGAGTGTCTAAGAGGACGTACTTATGATGTAGGAAGCCAGGAAGCCAGCGCCACTCACAGAGCCATCGGAGACAAATCTCACATGCATACAGTTGGAGAAGGACCTCACGACGGGTGGAAGGGTGGTGCCACAGTAGGTGGCCATGAGCGGTGAAGTCTGAGAACAGCCATCTCTTATCTGTGGTTAAAGGCAGAGCAGTAAAAATTTTAGAAAAAGATTTTCAGTTTTCTCTCTCTCTTTTAACTGTCGCACAACACATCGTGCTGTGCATAAATGAATGAATACAAAAGGGAACTAACTGCTGGCACCTTGAAAAAATTGTTCTAGTATGGATTACTTCCTCTTAGAAAGCATAATTTTTTTAAAGGAAGAAAAACAAATAAGTCAACCAATCATGTCCTGTGTTATGCTTTAAAGCAGGCAAAGGTTTTTTTTGACCAAGAGCATTTTTTGCAATAGTTGTGGGTAACTCAATATGACTTAGATTTGTACTCAACCGCAAATTACAAGAAAATAATAAGTAATATTAATATTTAATGTCTATTTGAAACACATATATGTTTGTGGCACTATATTTTTGTATATAATGTATACATGTATATATTTTTATAGAAAATGTTCCCACTTTTGATCTACTTTTCCGGTCATCTCTTTATCGAATATAGTTACAATCTTTCACTTCAATTTAGGGCAAGAAAGCAAATCCTCTAATTCTTAATGTTTTAAAATGCTCTTTAAAATGGTGTATCATAGTGGGTTGTCTATATTAAAGGTTAATAGTTATAAATATTGGAAAATAATCAATCACGGGCTTTTCAGTCCAAAGTCACAGGTAGCCATTGTCCACCAATCATCAGGAATGATATTAACCGACACACCCATCATCACAGTTCCCCTATTGGCTGTCGCTCTGATGACGTAAGCGTATCTTTTCGTGACGTCATGGTTTTTGGTTGTTGGAGTTGGAGCTTGTGAACTGAAGGTAGAAGACGGTTGTTACTAAGTTACTAAGGGCTGGGACATGACAACTAGTGCAGAATTCGTCTACAGACCTCTCACTTACAGAATAGTGAGTATTTACTGGACTGTCGCTGCTGTCGGTGTGGGCTTTAACCTTCTGCTTCGAAGATTTTTTTAATAGTTTCAGAAATGCTTCATCTAAGCTTATCATACTGCAGGTGCATGCCTGAAAACACACACACACACTATATAGATACATGAACGTACTCATTCAGAGAGGAGATAACATGACCTCTGACCTGAACGTAGTCGGTGTTACAGCCTATGACCCCGTCCTGAAGACTGAAGACAGCGAACTTCAAGGTCACTCGACTGCCAAGTGGTCCAGTAATGAGGTAGCTACAGTTTTGGTTATTTGGGTACGAAAACGGGTAGGAAGGAGACGAAATGATGCCAGAGCTGGCGTTGAAGGTTCCGCCGCATTCTAGGAGGGGAAAACAAACATGTTACCGCTGCATGAGATTTTGCTACAATGCATGCATCTATACTCACTTCCGTACACGATGGCACGCACGCACACATTGACGACTAGAGTGATACACTATTTGAATATTCACTACTTATATGATACCTTGGCCATAAGCCCAGGTCATGAGAGCCATCACACAAAGCAGAAGAGCGGTCGCCATCTGTCTTGCTGTAATTAGTAATAATAATAATAAAATAAAACAATGAATTTATATAGCGCCATATCCTGGTCCTATGGACTGGTTCATGGCACTTAAAACACACACACACATACACAGACAGATGGACATAGACGCACGCAACATAGTTACACCAAAGAATTAATTTAGGAAATTGTGTATGATATGAAAAGGTCTCATTCATAAACTAATAAAGCAGGTAGGGTGTAAGATGCAGAGAAATCATCAAGACAGAAGCTGAAAGTGTTGGGCTTACGAATAAAATTTCTCTAGAATCAGCTTATGATGTGATTGTGATGTAAGGATATGTTAAAATCGATCACGATAAACACCAGCTGTTTATTTGCTTGTCAGATATGATGGTAGCTGAGCTCAATCACGAAGTAAATATTCCACCGAGGTAAACATTTACAAGGGCTTACAACATTGTTATTTGATAGCACTCCCAAATAGGATTAAAATATACCGGCTCTGCCAGCAATTAACGCGTGTGTGCGAGCGCACGTGTGGCTGGTGTGTGAATGAAGTGAATTATTGTTGATATGTTGCGGTACATAAAGGCGATGTAGTATTATCATTAATGACAGAATTACTCTCTGCAAAGCTTTCCAAAACTCATAATACCTAAATGTCTGATGTGAGGGACACACCCATGGAGCAAGTTTTCTTTCACTCATAAGCTGCCAACGCCAGCCATTCACTGTACAATGGAACTAAAGTGGAGGGCTTGACAGCGTTCTACCTACACCGGACCCACCCATGGGTGACTGTTAGCCGAGGGTGGGGTGGATAGCACGGACCGATCCGGCAAGCCCTGGAGTTTCTTCCCTTCTCAGGCGTACGAGTGGTCAAACATTCATGTCCAGGCCAAAGAGTTTGAAAGTGTCTACCAGCATTGGTGTTTCCATGGTAATATGTGCAGTGGTGTGTTAGTGTGATTGCTAGTGTGACAGTGCACCTGCCTCGCAGTGACTGGGTGGGTAAAAACATTCCTGGCTCTGAGATTCGCGAGAGTATCGTACATCGGGACTTACTGGAATTGTAAGTGTTATCTTCTAATTTTTCAGTGTGGCCACCAGTCATCGGACAAAGTACCATAACGATATCCCATTCTTCTAATCAGGTAGTAGACAGACGTGAGGACAAATATCAGAAACTTTACATTCTTAATGTGAAACTGAGAATTGTAAGCGGGTATAGTTATCATTAAGTTTTCGCTGTGCGAGTTGTCTAAGTAGAATTATTTAGTATTTATACTGTGTGTTTAGGGGGGGAATATTTGTGTTATTATGACCTGACCAGAACCAGCTTTAAACAAAAAAAGATAGCGGATAAAAAGAAAAGAACAGAAAAGCAGACAGCGGGCGCTTCAGTACAAGACGAGAAGCCCGAGGACAGGTTGTTTTGTGTTGAAAGAACTCGTGTGAACATCGTGTGTGTGTTGCTCTGGGAGAGCAGCGACCCTGACATTCACTGTACAATGGAAAGCAAACATGTTTATATTTTTCTTCCCATGAATGGTAAAAAAACAGACGCCTTGGCCACGAAGCTGAAACTGGGTTTTTAACAGCGCAGATATTTCTTTCTGTTTGATTTCGGTGTCAGCTTAGTGCTCGTGGCATTAAAAGTTTTTTTTAAGACCATGAACTTATTTCCCTGTGGTTGGGTCTTAAATCCTCTATTATTCTCATTGCTGTTTAAACGTTTTATCTCTACGCACACTCTTTGTGTGCTAGTCAAATATTCACGAGTATCACAATCATGAGGAGTGACTTAGATGCACTTTTCACATGATAACAACAACCCATGGGCTGGAGTGTCAGAGTGAAGTCCTAAATGATTAAAAATAAAAAGGGTAAACCTTCAAATGCTAAAAAAGTTACTAATGTAAAAAAAAAACAGCAACAAACAAACAGAATACAATAAAGATAAATTTCCGCCTGCATCAAGTGTCAGTTCAGAAAAGTTTTAACATGATTAATGTCGGGTTAACAGTTGAGATTAAATGCTTTTTAAAAAGTTGTTAATGGTCAGAAGGGAGCTTATTGCTTTCTCTCTCTCTCTCTCTCTTTCTCTTGCTTATTCTCTGTCTTAAATCTTAAGACTTCCAAACACTTTTAATGAATATACTTACATGTCCACTTGAGCGTCAAGCGTGGGCGAGGTGAGGTAGTCTTCTTTTCTTTGGCTCCAGAAGGCCGAGTCTTTCATGTCCTTTGTAATGGACGCCATTAAATAAACCCAACCAGCCAATGGCAGAGCCGCAAAAACATCAGATACTGCGTGTGAAGAACTTCCTGCACCGTGACCCCTGGTTGTGGGAAAAGTTCGACGCCGCCTCATTGGTTTAAAGATGCCAATGATGGGGAAGGTCTTTAGAAATCCTGGATCAGGAGCCAAGGCATTGTTTTTTTTTAAATGGAGTGGAATTGAAGGAACAGAACATTCCTAAGCTGATATTTTTTTAGAATTTGTTTTTCTAGACATACAAACTGAGTTATTTCATAAAAGAATGTAGTGGAAGATAATTTCTAAGACTTTGGCAAAAAAGTTTTGTAACTTTCAATGCACCAGTCAATCAGCTTTACACTGAAAACAGTAATATCGTCACTGAAAGGCAATGAACTTATAAGCTTTTAATATTTATGTCGTTTATTGTCCTAATATTTATTTTTAGCCCATGTGTCTCATTTTCTGCTTACAAGCACCGCTTTTAGTTTATTGTAAAAATTGCTACATAACTAATTCAACATCTAACAAAAGCATAAGACTAAGGGATCTCAAGCCATTAACTGATCTTTGCTTGTTTTTGTGAAGGTGAATACTCTCTCTAATGCCCATCACTGGCTCTCCCCTACGACTGGTAGCACTGCACCAGTTTCGGAATGAAATGAAGGAATGAATGTTTACTAACATCCCTCCTAACACGTACCTACAGAAGTGGAACACACAAGACAAGTGGGTAGCACACGGAAGTATAACAACCTCGTTTCTTTATTAACCAATCAGAGCTCGGGTCTCAGCGGGTTAACCTCGCAAACTGAAAACAGGTAAAAGATCGGAGGGACCTTCAGCAGCTTGGGACTAGTTAATCATCATCTTTATCGTCGTCGACGTCATCATCTAATTGGATTTAGAAATAAAATAAACCTGAAGATTAAAACTGTTTCAACACTTTGACTTAAACGTTGGGTTTTTTTTTTACACTGATAGATTGTGTTGCATATAAATAAATATATCAATCTTATAGTCAACCTAACCCATGTTTTATCAGATTTTTTTTTTCGGTAAAAGATCTTTTCAGTTCCTTCATCTTTTTACTCTTATTTAAAGTCGACTGCCAGCTGTAGCCACAAGCCACGAACCCATGAAGAGACTCTAACAAAAGCTACAAAGTATTTAATGATGTTGACAAGTTAATGTGTAATCCCACGATGCTTTGCGCGGATCTTTTGGTGGTTCAGCATCGCACTAAGAAAACAAGTAGGTGAGCGGCAAAAAATGTACAGGTCCGTGTTGAGATGAAATGCGAGCCGGCAAAGACCAACAATTACTTCCTGTATATATATATCTTTCTCCTTTAAAAAAAAAAAACCAGGAAGATACCTGTAAAAGGTCATAAGTAAATATCGACGAACAAAATGCCTCTCTGCTCACATATGGTTGAATAAACATCAAGGAGGGGACAGGCTGCCAAATAGCTCCTACCCCGTTGTTGTGTCTCATTATGCTGCCCTAGTTTAGGAACAGGGAGTGTGTGTGTATTAAATAGTGATCGAAAAGAAAGTGTAGAATTAGAATAAACAGGTTTCTTGTTTAATACTGTGTAAAAGAAACACATGACCAGACAAATTAAAGTGCTTTTTCCCTCCTTCTCTGTCTCCCTCTCCCACCCTCCTCTATCTTTCTCTTTCTTTTTCTCTCCATTTCCCGTTATTTCTTACCTGATTCGTAGGGGTCAGGACATGGAGATCGACATCACTAGTGTACATCACAATACCACATAAAACCCAACCTGCAAGCTTACCTATACCAGAGACGTTAAAGCTCTGGACAGTCAACTCAGGCGCGGGAACAGATCTCGGGCGACG
>SRHC01003033.1:0-94821 GCA_004794325.1 Pomacea maculata
TTTTATTTTTATTATTTATTATGCCTGGCACATGATGAACCACTTACATTTACTGCCACTACTACTGCTATGAGACTCAGTCTTTGCTACACGAGTTAACTGCCATTTTTCTTGATATAATATAAAATCTGTTCGGTGAGTCAAACTCACTCTCGACTTGCACGAGAAGCTGAGGGGCACGGTCTTACTCGCTCTGGCCACATCCCGGGTATACTGTGCCTTGGGTGGATTGTGTTTCAGGGGAGGCTTACTGTATTGGTGGTTCTTTCTCACGTTCACAGGAACAGTTTAGACAGAGGTTAGCTAGTGCACTACCAGTGCAGAAAGCTAAGAAGAAGAAAACAGAAATCACACAAAACCAAAGCTGGAGCAGGGCGTTGGCGCTCATGCAGGTCTGCTGTTCATAAGAGACGAAAGTCGCTTCCCTCGGGGTGTCTACATGGTGGTTTGTGTTGACTATTTATTCATGGGGGAACCATTCGTTGGGGGAGGGGATAAACCATTGCAGTTTGAGGCTCATTAAGTCGCTAAAACTTGCAAGAAAATTATTCTTCTTTTAGACAGTCTTGCCCCTCATTGTGAAGAGGCTATTTTTAATTTTATTTGTACAAAAAGCTTTAGCATGGACGTAAGTAGTGATTGAGCTGCTTAATAAATTACTAATCAGGTGGTCTCAACACAGCCAGTCACCTTCAAGGATGGACTAGCAGACGACAGGTCTCATATCACATTGTGGGAATGCTTTTTCGCTCTGAACCTAGTTTGAACCTCAGTTTGAATCGGGATTCACAGCTTCCCTCCTCTTCTCATAAACCAGGAAGAATTGTCTAATAGTATTTTAGCAACCATGCAACCGTATATTAACAGATTGTACAACTTCTGGCTGGCCTGGTAGCCCAACGATTAAATTCGAATATCGAAAAATGTAATAGACAATAATAGATGCTTGATCCTAATCATAAAACCCACACTACTATGTAGCAGGTGGTACTCGCTCAGCGTCCCCTTGAGTTGGATGTTCATCTACTCTGGACTCAGTTCTTGGTGCTTTGCCTTGTGGGTAGGACAGTCACTCAGTTTACTCTAGGACTTACACAACATAAGCAAAGAGCAGGGCTATGGTCACTAGTTATGGATGGGCCCCTTTGAGATTGAAGACCCTGGCACCGTCATGCCCCTGACCAGGGTCAGGGAAGGCGACACCACATCAGACAATGGTCGATCTCACAGCCATGTGTCGAGAACGGTTGAGCTACCCGTTGTACTTCAGCACTTCGACCCATGGTGATGTGATGGCGTCAGCTACCCTCCTTTCTTTCCCTTTTCCTTCTAGGGGAGGGTTTGCTATTTTTTAAATAATAATAATAATAGAGCGCAGTTCTCCACCCGGATTGTTGTGGAGAGGCCAGTTGTAGTATCTGCAAGAGGCTTGCATACCCTGCTCTCTTTTGGGAGTGCTGCAAACAGTAATACCTGTCAGTGAAGGCTGCAAGTGAGACGTGGCCAACTAGAAAACACTTCTTCACCACACTAGACTCGCCGAACAGCCATTTGACAGGCCCCCTCTTTGTCATAAAGCGAAAAGATTTTCGATCTGGGTTCGTTTCCGACTGTTTTCTCTCCTCCCGCTGGATGCTCTGTCTTGTCGGCCATCAAGATGTCGCTACCAGTCTTATTTAACTGTACCAAGTATCAAAGGGATCCGCTCAAAAGCCCAAGAGAGGTCGGTGCTCGGTGTAAAGACTGGTCGCGTGGGGAAGGAAATAACAGCTCAGAGTGACAAATGACAGACGACAACCATGTTGGTTAAACAACTTTTTCTCTCTAATAATAGAAATACATCACACCTGATGACATCTCACCAGAAATGACTTCTTGTTACTGAGTACATCATGACTCAGACCTTTGGCCAGGTGAAATTTGTTAGACGAAATATATTTAAATAAGTATGGAAGCTGGAATTTCTACTCTGTGTTCAGAAACAAAATTTAGTGTCATATTTTACAACAGTTTGACAAATAAAACATAGTGTCAAGAATAAGCATGCGTGAAGTAGGGGTATGTGGAGGGTATGTGTGTATACCCCGAGATAACAGCTCTCTAGCGGTGAAGACACCAATCGTCCGACTATCACGTGCGCAACATGGCGCCGTCGCCCCAGACACCCTCTTGGTGTACCTGATGGAGCGGAATGCTTCAAACATCACACAATGTCTGTGGTGACTCCTGGTTTCGGCACCGCGACTACCTGCAAGCATGCCAGGCTGTCAGATCGCTGGCACAGACCGTCTCGGCAAGCAGCCAGCCATGTTGCCATGACACACGCCAGTCGGTGTGATTGATGAGCTGATCCACGACTTCCGTGTTGTGTCCTCATATCGACCTTCACCTCATCATTCTAGTCTCCTCCTTCTCTACTGTTGTTGTTGTTGTTGTTGTTTATGAGAACGTTCATGACCGTTGTGATCATTGTTATCGTTCTCTATTCCTACTTTTGGAGTAGTGAAAAAACAACAACAAAACAAAAACCACTCACAATCAATTCAATGTAAACTGAATATTTTCTCAAGTAACTAGAAGTTGCCTGCTCACAGGGTACCAAGCCGGTAAGTTGAAGACGAGAGGAGAGAAGAGTGGAGCCGAGGGATGGATGGAGGTCACGTGATGCAGCTGACGTGGCTGGTGCAGTTGATGTGTTATCGCCGACGATCTGCAGTATCTTCTCGCTTGCAGTCACTGGCGTCGAAAGCCCTGACTGCCTCGGCATTTCGACAAGTTCTGGCATTTTGAATCTGACAGACCAACTCAAGCAAGATTCATGTGTCTGCAGTTGAGTTGGTGTCAGACACTAGAACTGAAACTCTGTTTGCCTTGCCTTGTGATAAGTAATAATTTCCGTTTTTTTTTCTTCTTTTTTTCTTCGAAGAATCGCGCTTCATCTTTAGAGGTCCAAATCTGTTGGATACAGCACAACTGACAATTTAGACATTTGTGGACCAAAGTTTCCATAGACGGTCATATTCACAGTCCTTTAAACTACATACGGAGCTGCTGGTGAGATATTGAAGAACTTAGATGAAATCCTTTCAAATCATCGAGCGAGTGAATGAGTGTAATTTCATTTGCAATACTGGGATATGGTTATATGTACCAGCCTCATGTAGAATATTCTTTTTGAAGGGGAACAAACAGGGGCAACAATGTGAAAGATTAATCTGGATCAAATGTAGACAATTCTGTCATCACTGCCCCTGCTGTCGATTAATGTCATTGTTTTGGTCTCAGTCACAAACCCTCGAGAAGATCAGGACATGGAGAAGAGACGCAGACATGAAGTGTAAGGTGTGACCGACCCCAAGCTGAGGTCACAAATGGTTTCTAACTATCCGATATCAAGTTAACAGCAGCTTTACTTTTTTTTCTTCTTTTTTGTTTTGGTTTTTTTTTTGACTTTTTCATTCTTTTCGTTTGTTTGTTTTTGTTTGTTTGTTTTTCGTTTTGTTTTTTTTTTGCTAACAAGAGTGTTGTTAACACGCACATTACCCTGTCATCTCGAATAAGCCCCCGGCCGCTTATCCTCCCTCCTTACCCCTTCCTCGCCCTTTTCACATCGGAGGTCATCTCCCTGCCTTTTGCACATCAATCATGGAAAACTTGGTCAAACTCACATGTGGGATTACTATCGCCAGATCTTCCTCCCCACCAAAAGGCAGTTACTGTGTTATCAGACGGTTGCCGACCATTAAGTCACAATATTATATTTGTAATATTGCCTCCATCACAATTCGCTCTTCTGATATAACGAAAAAAAAATTATTCGGAAACCAAACAGATATCTTGTTCCTCAGTTTTGTGTGACTCCCAGGACCAGAAAAGTCTGAAAGGTCATGTGCTCTGGAACACGTGACCGAGTCCACAAAAGAACGGAGGGTTTGTGTGTCTCTGTGTGAAATTTTTTAATCTGTTGCGATTTCTGTTTTTCATTTTCTCGGTGAGGTCAATCGTTATATAAGACTGCATTCTCTTGACCTATTCCGTGAGTGCTATTGTAATTGAGTTTTGTATCTTAATTCACCTTTGTATGCAGTCATATCGAATTTCAAACTATTGAACAAGTTTAATTACTTTTTACTTGTTTGTATAAAAGTTCATCAAGATACCCCGTTACCATGTTTTTTTGCTGGCAGGCCTACTCGATCATGATCGTGAGAGCTACATCAAACTGGCATTGTCTTCTCGACCTGCTTGTTAAAATAGAAAGGATTTGCAATCTGTGTTCGTTTCCGATTGTTCTCCCTTCTCTCACTGGATCCTCTGTCTTGTCTGCCATCAAGATGGCGCTACCATTGACTGCTGCGACTATGACGCAGACCCTGTGTATCAGGTGGAGTGAATTCATTTCAGCTAATTGATAAGTTTGTTCACCTCCGTGACAGATTGCTAGTAAATTTCAGTGTCTCGGGGCCAAATTCTCTCCGGAAATGGAATCAATAGCAGCGAAATCGACCTTGTTGATCGGAGGAACTGGAGTCTGCACAGCATCATTCAGAATGAACTAGCTCGAGGGTTAGGGAAACCAATGCATCTGTTCCCAGTCAGACATGTCGTTTCCTCCTCATTTACACCACAAAACAGCTTTAAAATACAAATTGTTCTGGGAGGACTTTTGTGCTTGTTTACTTTTCAGCCAGATTTTAAGTGACCCTAGTTACCTGAGACCAGGAGAAATATGTACAGTTTCATGAACTCGGTAACCTCACCTCCACCCTTAGTTCCACTCATCCATGAAATACTAGGTGTTGGTGCGCGTGCCGGATAAATGATATGATTATCACATTGAAGATATTAGAGAGATTTCGATTTCGACATATTGCAAACATTCTTTTCCAGATCATAATTATATCCAAACTTCACCCCACCACCAACCATCGTGAGAAAGTGTGATAAGTGCCAAAGTCTATAATTAGTAAGGTGACTCTCTTCACATGCTGTTGCCTGCTTTAGATTATTATGGTTATTATGTCTGATGACAAGAGGAGGGAGAGAAGGAGTTTTGCTCAAATTTTAAAAGAGTTTGCTTGTATTGTAAACGTGTTTTGAGACATCGATAGGAGTTTTAATTAGCATAATCAATGCTGATTACAAAACAAATTGGAACCTCCTCCCCCAACGTGACACCATCTGTCGCCTTGTGAAACACATCCTCCCAGAAGCTCAGTTTGCATGCTTCACGTGTCCACGATCTTTGACTGAACCCACTTTCATTGCTTTTAGACGATTTCGGAAAACATGAACTGTAATGTTGCTACACAACCAGTGATATACAGGTGTCTGGATTTATTCTTTTGTGTTATTTTAACAATGAGTTATTTTCCCTTCTGTCCATCCTCCTTACCTCCCCTCTCACCTTTCCATAACTCGTCACACAGGTTATCATTCCATTCCTGTATTATTTAACCTAATGGTTACAGACCTTGTTGCATGAGGTTCTGCTGATAACCATCCAGGTGTTGCTAAGGTAGAGTCGGTCTTTATTGGTCAGTAATTGCTTTCGCCGTCAGCCTTAATTAGATTAGTTCCATCACAAGGTACTCATGTTCTGGTCTTTTTTTCAACTATTTTAAGTAGCTCTATACTCATCTGTAGACCTTACTAAGAGCTTTACCATGTAGTCAGCTTTAGTTTGTGGTGAAACGAGCATGTTTATTTACCTAGAGATGTCCAAAGTTTCCATGACACTAGCGGGGTGGGGAGGGAGCAAATCTGATCAGAATCAAGCAGGATTTATCAATACTCTGGCCGCTCTTCAAACTGAAACTTAAAAAGAAGAAAACAACAACAAAAACTTATTTTCAGCTGAGTGCGACGCGCCGCCTAAAGTCAGCTGGTAGACGTGGCGCTGGCGATGGAGACGAGCACGCGACGCTCTCGTGCCACGTCCTCAAGAAACTGGGACTCGCCGCGCGCCCTGACCCACTTCCTCTCTCTCTCCCCCCAGCTTGCGCGTGCTTTTTGGGTGTTATCACACGACACGCCGTCAACCTCCCCATCTCTCTCTCTTTCCTTCCATCCCCCCGGTGCGACTCACCACCAGCTAGCCAACAGATCTGCTTGTACTGAATCGACAAAATTGCTAGCATCGATTCAACCCCAAAACAACGGCGGGGTGAGTATGGTGTGTGTGAGAGAGAGAGAGGGGTGGGTAAGTGGTGGGGTGGGAAGGGGAGGGAACCCGAGCCAGGAGCCTAGGTGTTCCAGACAACGGCAGGTATGTGCAGAATGCTGACTGTTCGATACCGTGGCGACGCATGGCTGCTTCGGCTGCCGTGGGCTGAGATCGATACCCCGATGCCGGCTTGCACGGGCCAGGCGTCGGCGAGCTCTCCCCCACCCCACACACCCCGATCTCCCCCTTCCCCCAGGTCTGTCTGTGTGTGTGTGTTATCTGCCTTCGTTAAAACGTTCCACGCGCCATTTACTGGATTTGACGGGGGGGTTGGGGGGCTGCTGAACACCCGACCGGTAACCAGTCTGGCATCGGGAACATGTCGCCATGGAACCTGCATAATAAATGTCCAGGGTCCACGTTGCTGCCTTACTGCACGCTTACCATGGTCCGGGTACTTCTCGCCGCCATCTTCACATTTGTTAACGTTGAACATTATTTCGAATTTGTTGATTGCGCAGCCTTGGGACATATTTACCTAACAATCCGCTGATCATTTGCAAACCTCGGCATTTTCTCTGTCGTTCCATCAGCCAGACTCATTAGTGTGCAACAATCAATTGATAAGGTGGAGCTTTTATTTTAATATAAATTTTTATGTTTCAAGACTTCTACATACCCTGTTTTTGTTTTGTTTTTGTTTTTGTTTGTTTGTTTGTTTGTTGTTGTTGTTGTTTTGTTTTGTTTTGTTTTTTTGTTTTTGCTTTTGGTTTTTTTGTTTTTGTTTTTTCTCGTAAGAAATACGGAGCGAGGGTTCTAGGATTGCTTATTACATCGCTTCAGGTGAACTCCTGTCACCGTTCAAACACCACACACCACATCGTGATTAGTGGGAAGTTTGCACAACAACTCACTAAAATATTTTATAGGACACTTTGACGTGGGGTACATAATTTTTGCCCCGAGACAAGCTGTCTGTGTTGTAGTAAATCATTGCACCTTGTACCTTCATTGTACCCTTTATGGTCTGACTGTCCAGGGTAGCCAACAGTGATATATATTCTCTGTGGGAGTAGCTGTTGTACCACCAACAGCAAAGACTTTATCTTTAAAGTAGAAGGTCTTTGCCCTCAGGCAGGCTATAAAATGCACGGTTTTCCCTTCTCGTACCCGGGAGCAACACACATACATACCCGGGTAGACTTGCTATGAGCACAGTTTTCACCACCGACGACAAAGTCATGCTCAGACCCTGGGTATTATTAACTGTCGCGATGTCGAACGACTACCACGCCCTCGACAAATAATGTTGAGAGTGGAGCATTGAATGCATCTTTAGGTTGAATCTGTTTCATGGCGGTACGCACTTCATGAATGCCAACCACCTAAAGAGCAATCGTTATGCCAGCGATTGATTGATCAGAAAAGGGTGGACTTTTTTTTTTTTTTTTTTTTTTTTTTGGCATTATGCTTGATCACTGGCTGTTAGCCTGTTGAGCTTTTTAATTTTTTTTCCAAAATCTTCTCCGTCCATACTGTTCATTACTGCTCCAAATCGTGTTTCCTCCAGGAGGGTTTATGCAAGTGTAATCTTGTTTACTATGTGTAATGACGTCCATCGTATGAACACGTTCTTCGTGTAATGTTCTCTTGCTTTCTGTCGTTACTAACAGTTAGGTCTGCTGTCGCCAGCAAAGAGCTGTTATTTTATTGTTGTTTAATGATGTGCAGTTGGAGGTGGATTTCTTGTTAGACTTGTTGTATCTTGCCCTGAAATTAATGAAGCTTTCAAAGTGGGCATCACTTATACACTTATAGATTTACTGCTGCCAAAATAAACAAAAAGAAAACGTGATTCTTGTTAGATAATGTTGTTTTGCTGTTTGCTGTGTGCGTGCGTGCGTGCGTCTGTGCGTGTGTCCTATGCATACATGCGTGTATACATGTACAGATCATACATTATACATACCATTACACACGTGATATGTCATTTTACCCCAAGTTCAACGACTTTGTATGCCCTCTTCTTTATCTCCAGCCCCACAGCTCACCAACCACAGGTCTGCACGTGAAAAACGCGATCTGTGCCTGGCAAACCCCAGTACATTATACTTACACACACCTCCACTGTTCACAGTCGTGCTCTTCCTCCATCAACTACAGCAAGGGAAAGAGAGCAGATAAAAAAAAAAAAAAAAAATTAAAATGTGGGTAGAGAAAGACAACATAGAGCTTAGAGTTCCAGCCTTGTCTTTGAATTTATGCGCCGTCTCCAGTAGTCGCATTTGATTGTTGTAGATTGCGAGAGGCCTCATTAGCCGCTTAGCTCTGGGCCCACTTGCACAACATGTTTCTAAAACTTAACACTGCCCTGAAGAAGTAAATTTATACATTTTTACCCTTGTTTAACATGCGTTGCACAAGCATGTATGAAAATTTGTGTTAATTGACGAGAAGGAAAGTCGGGCTTAAGCAGTTTTATCTTATTTAAAACAATTAAAGGTTTTATTTTAAAAGTTAAATTTTTTCTATACAACTTATTATTTAAATAGATTTAAGATTTAAAAGTGTTTAAAATGTGTTGGACAAATGATCCTGGTCTTCAAATTCCGTTGCAAGCAGTCGTGAGTGGTCCAATGGTCCAAAGAATGTACCAGCACTCGTAGCACCGTTTCATGGCTGATTTTTGCAAGTAAACTGGTAAACTTGCTTTTGAAGTTAGGGTTAGAGATGCCATATGGTTCATGCTCGAAAGTTTCCAATTCATAAGAGTTTGTGTTATTTCGTATAGTCTCTTCATGTTTCCCTGTGTAGCTGCTGTCTCTGCTTCCTCTGTCAGTTCATGGGTGAAGAGTCTCTTGTCCTTCCTGACAAACCTCGTCACTTGGCGATTGGTTTCTCAATATTCAGCTCTAAGATCTTCCTTCTCTTGCTGGTCTTGACACTGGTTGAGCTTCTGTTTCAGTACCTTTCTTGATTCGATCTTTGCCCAGGTCTCTGAGGTCATCCATTCCTTGTGTTTTCTTTCCCTCTTCTCTAGAACATCTGTACATCTGTATTGTCTTCCAAATGCTCTTGAGTGTTGACCTGTGCTTTTCCACTGATTCTTCTGTCAGTCCTGAAAGGGCCTCATACTTATTCTTGACTTAACAGTTATAAATTTCCCTTGTTTCCTTGTTCTTGAGGGACTGACCATTACACTTGTCCGCCTGCTGGATCAGTGAAGGACTTCAGCTCCATCTTGAAGACTGCTACTAGGAGCTGGTGGTCTGAAGCAACATTTGCACCTCTTCTCCCTCGGTCATCTTGGAGACTCCTTCTCCACTTTCGAGCCAAAGTTTTTATATAACCATCGATAAAACTTTTCAAAACTTGTTCAAACGTTCAAACATATTTGTTCAGTTAGGAACGGCCTTTAAACAGATTAATAAACGAACGTGCTTGAGGCCTCACGAGAAGGTCTTGACCTACTTGAACTATCAGAATACAAGAGAGAGACAGAGGAAGACGAAGCTGGAGAGCTATTCACTTATTTACATCCACGTACAATCCATGTCTGGCAACATCTTGCCAGAACTATTCTGTCCAATATTTTGGGAGCGTGGTGCCAGTGACCTTAGTCATCATGCATGCAAGTATCCTGTCTACATAAACACTCAACTCTGATCTTGACCTGTACGGATGGTCGGTCGTTATGCGGAGGAGACGGGAGACTGAATGGCTGAAGCAGCCGACAAACTTCGCCACAGATGCCTTTAATGAGCGGCTGCAAGCAGGTAAGATCAATCCACTCTTATATTCGCCAGCCACTCCTTCTTCCGCCATTCCTGTCGTTGGCCTCTGCCAAGGGTGTCCTGAAGGACGGTGGTAGACACAGACTTCTGTACTCTTCGATCTGTGGTGGCAGTGTGGCGGGTCATGTGGTCAGCCAGACAAAATCATGCCTCTTTATACCGTGTGTGTGTGTGTGCATGCACGTGCAAATGATTGCTGTGCATTTGGTGCCTGTGTAAAATATGTCCTCTCGCACCTTCCAGTGTGGGTATCAATACAAATCACTTTGACCTGCTCCTAGTTGTAGGAAAACCCGCTATTCACATAAACAGATGAATTTATTACCATGACACACTTAGTGGTTGGCAATAATGTAACGGTAACACCGTGTCAGACCCGGGTGATCCAAGCCAGTGCTATCTCTGCTCCAATCCTGAAATTTAATTTTTTTCTTTCAACTGTGTTTTTTTTAGGGTGGCTTTCCGTTAGTTAAAGCTGTAGTCCGCTGATGTACATTACTACTTTACTGTTAGAGTTACTACTGACTATGATTTCTCTGTGACTGTTATGTCAGTTGATGACGGCTTGCAAGGTTAGCTTATTACTGGCATTGCTATTAATGTCACCTGCCAATCTCAGATGGCATATGGATCCCCCGGCATGGCATGTACACGCTACGACAATTACCACTTCGTGCCAAAGAAACCATTAATTCTTTTTTATTTTAATAATCGACCAACAAATCAAGAAGTAAACAAATTTGAGCAGTATGTACAAATTCTACACGCAAGTGTCACACAAAATGTTTTTGGTGCATACAATCCTGAAGTGCTTGCTTTTTATTCTTGCACTGCTCTAAACGATGTAATACACAATGACCATAACTGTCAATGACAAAAGTAATGATCGTGGTCACAGAAACAGTTATTTCCAAACTGATGATGATGATACCAAAGATCGCGTTTTAGTCTGTAAATTTCGAGAGGATTCGTAGGAATAAAAACGGTTGTCTGATTTTATGTTTCCTTCCAAAAGTGAGGATTCGTGCCAATCAATAGGATTTAGTTTTGGAAATATATTTTTTAATGTTTATTACATAAGCTCCCTATTTTCATGTGGAGTCAGGAAGCTGAGTTTTTGTTTTTTTTTTAAAGCTGTTTTCGTCTTTTCCGACGAAAATAATAGAAATGCAGCCACATGTTTATAAAACAACAAAGCGTGGAAAAACTTTGTTTCTCCAGAGAAATTCGGTTGCAATGGCCATCTAACGGACAAGATATTAAAACAGCAGCTGGAAGATGCAAGTTCAGTTTCCAGAGACAAAAAACAAAAGCGCGGTCAGACTTGGTCGGCCTAACGTACACAGATGTCAGCAAAGGGCAAAGGTGACTGCACATTATCCTAAAGTACTAAACGGCTCTTGGGGTCTGCCTTAATTAGTAGTCGGCATACCACCTCATACTTGCCAGGACCTCTGACCACCTAGAGATAAATTGTGGATTAGAGGAAATGGTGATGATGAGGAAACCCGAGTTCCTAAGATGGCCAGCCCTTCCCTGTGAACAGGTGTCACAAGTGCCGACTACAGAGTGAGAACAGAGTGTCCGAGACAAGATCAGAACCCAGGACAGCCATTTGTCACTGATGACAAACGCTAAATATTACATCCCCAGACCGGCCTGCCATGAGACGAGATCTGAACCGAGGACTGTAGGATTCTCAGCAGTTCAGGAAGGTTCGCGAGCCCATTGTATTTGTCCATTCTCATTCGTCACTAACACGTCTGCGCCTTTCTGGGAAAAAAAAAAGTTTTCTCACTGCTGTAATCGTTCGTTTGCAAAATTCGTGTATCCAGTTTATTGTCACAAAACAAAATTCAAATTTTGGAAAATCTGCAACGTGTGTATATACATAGAATCGTGCAACCATGAAAACACACAACGAACACAAAAAAGATTGTGTGTTGGGTGGGTAGGGGGATCGCAGGGGCGCCTTGTATTTAGCAGATGGATGGATGTAATGGAGATCAAAAAAAAAAAATCTGTTAACTGTCAACAATTATTTCTCTATGCGTGGATATAATGAAGACGGAAAAACAAATCTGTTAAAGTTAACGAAACACACAGCAGACATTATCAGCTGCCCACATTTGCTCTTTCGCATAAACAAACGCAGCATACAAAAAGTTCTTAAAAATAACAAATTGACTTAGCCCCCTTTTTTTTAATCTGTGAACAGAATTTAGAGCTGATTGCATGAGTTATCGAACAACTTTTCTACATAAGAACTCACACATTTCACAGGCTAAAGATGCCCTGTGGGCTGTATAATGAAATAAGAGCCGAGCAGTCTAGTGACACACTCGCCTTCCCTAATCTTCTCAACATCTGGCTTATGTAATCTCTCAACTCTTACATAGCATAGTTTTTTATATTCTAGTCGGCAAAGTGAGAAAAAACACCTAGCAATCGCAGATTAAACAGATTTACCAAAAAATACAGACCATTTCCAACATGGTTGAAGCGTTTCACCTTTCTTACCTTCAAGATATATATATGGATGGCGCCCCTGCAGACATAACTTGTTCTTTATCAATACATTTTTATCATCAAAACTTGGTGGGGGGACACTAAGGATAATTAATTTTGTGCATCCAGTTCAATGACACTTATAATGAATATGCTCACGCGGTAAGGCAGTCATTGCACCACATACGTGGACTTCTGATCTCTCTCACACACACACATGCGACATATGTGATCTTGCTTTCTCTCACACACACAGGCAGAAAACAATCTTATTCCTCGTCTTTTTCGGAGAAGAAACAATGAACATTCTTTTACTACTTGCGTTCAGCTTTTTCCCTCCAAAAGAAAAAAAAAAACTAAAGGGTGGTGAGCGGCTGCTATCTTAGCCCCAAGACAACTGGCCTCTGTGACAGATGTACGTCAGCCTGCCTCAATTATGTTCCCCAGCCTCCAGGGCTTGCAAGCAGCTTCTTATCACACATGCACCCCGCAAACCTTTGCCGGGAGTTCATGATCTGTGACGTAACACAGCTGCCGAGGTGTGTGGAATATTCTCGGCGAAAACTATTCCTCCCACACAAAAGCTT
The DNA here is from genome assembly GCA_004794325.1 of Pomacea maculata. Lineage (NCBI taxonomy): Eukaryota > Metazoa > Mollusca > Gastropoda > Architaenioglossa > Ampullariidae > Pomacea > Pomacea maculata. The sequence continues at coordinate 13,056 of SRHC01003033.1, forward strand.
CGCAAACACAGCACACGCATCACTAACCCAGTCCCATCTGCTTGTCAGCCGGGCCGGTGTCATGCACGCTGCATGTAAACGACTGTGCGTCTGGCGGGGATGAGCGCTTGCAACAAGTGCTACTCGGGCGTTGACCACTACTGGTACTTCGCCAACCTGACTAAAGTATGAATGTTGCCAGGTGAGGCGGAGGGGGGAAGGTTTACAAAGCAGCTTTTTGCCGGCAGAAGCTTACAGCTTTACATTCTACACCGACCAGATGTTCCTGATTTCGGCGTCTAAAAGTTACCTGTAGGCTGATAAACTTTGCTTCTGCCAGCTCGAAGCAAGACTTCGAATGTTGTTCTAAAGCCATCTGTAGCCTGCGTTTTGCCATCGTCAGACAGCGCTTTCTTATGGTGTTATTCTTGCGTGGTACATGACAATGTGGTGGGTGCTCTCTCCTGACCCCCGTCATGATACTTGCTAGCTCACAGAGCAGTGTGTTCACCATCAGATCAGATTCATGTCTGAAGGCAACTGCAAAATATATAGCAGAATGCTCAAGCCATTTGCAGAAATGACTGACAGTTTATGTCAGTGGCTTAGGAAGATTATATATCACAGGACCCTTTGTTGGAGAGAACTTAGTTGCAGTCTAGGTCAAAATGACAAAAACAGCAGCAAACCAGATTCCCATGCATACTAATATAGTACATTTTTTAGAACTCATAAGTGAAAGTTGTAAAGTTGAAGACCAGAATCTACCAAACCCACACAACTGGGAGTAGGTAACTAACTCAAATGATATGGCTAAGATTGACCTCCTCCTAAATCCTGAATGACACAAATGAACAAGCAAACAAAAAAAAAAAATGTTCTGTTACATTAAACAAGTATCTAGTCATCTTGTGTGGAAGATCTCAAAGTTCCATGTCTAGGTTACTTTACCTATGAATTTTATGAATTTCTTTAAAGATTCCACAAAAAGTAAAGGTAATTATTAAGATTAATCCTGATACTGTTGCCTTGCACAGCAGAGAAATGATAGCTAGTGGCAATTAACCACCTAATTCAAAACAACCTAATTTATACAACTGCATTATTTCTTCACCACTGCCTGCAATATAAAAGGCCATTGCATCGTTTAATAAGACAGATGGTCCAACCAATTAACCTTTCACTACAGTACACAGCAATGCACAACAAGCAGTTTCTGATGAAGCAAAGAACAATATCCAGATGTTTTAGATCAGGACTTCCGATGCCCCTTGAACTAACTGTTGTACATCTAACCTAAACAAATTGATACATTAAAGCACATTCTTTAAACACATTTCTTTGTAAACATTTAGAATAAATTTTGCTTTGTTATTATTTTGATAGAACATTTGCATACAAAGTTTGATACAGCAATATACAACCCCTCAAATGAGATATCATGAAAAAGGAACCCACATTGCCATAATTATTTGCAATAAAGATAGGAGTTTGGTATCATCATTTGTGCAGGACTTACTTCCCTTGTACTTACATCCTAAACAACCAGATAATTGCAAGAAAAATTTTCAGTCTAAAGTTTTGTGATGCTGAAAGTGAATGTGATGCTTAAAATTTTGAGTATAGTACCATGTTCAGAACCTAGGTCAATGCAAAGAAAATTAATTATGCATAAACATGTTAATCCCACTAAACTCATCAATTCCTAAAAAACACAATAAAACATTCATTCAGGCAAAAAATTTAAGACATTTGGTAACCTAAAACCATTAGATTTTGCAAAGTGAAACTAACTAAAAATAAAATTTGAAAATAATATTGAGCAACTGAAATTAAATCTTATACCAATGTCTAGATTTTACAACTTAAAATAACTCTAATAATCCACCTAAACAATCCTTTTCTTTTGATTATTAAGACATGTGATCTACACAAAATTTGCATCAAACTATTAAAAATCTTATCTAAACTTGGCAACACCTTAGAAAAAATGGAGATAATCCTTGTCTATAACTTGAATATAAAATAAAACAAAAACACGAGTTGAAAAACTCTCTTTGATCTAAAGAAAACAAAAACATCTGTAGCCTGTAGAGCCTGATAAAAACAAATATTGCAAGTGCAGATACAGGCATATGGGAACATGCACAAACATTCTCTCTTACACACACACACTCCTAGCAGTAAAACTGCTCAGCACCACAATTTTTGCAGATAGGAATTTTAAAACTTTTACGACAGCAAACGCACTTATCACTTCATACATGCAATGCTTAATTTAATGCAGCACACAAACCTCACATTAAATGCATACTTGATCTCTTCCCGTGCATCTTAAACAGAGTAAGAAGACCAAACAAAGCAGCAATAAAAAGTACTGTTTGCATGTTCTCTTATCTTTTAAACTGCCTGTAATAATAAATAAGAAAGTCCCCTTGGCGACATAACTTATAAATACATCAACTCCATGAAGCCTTTCACAGTACAGTTGTGCTCCTTGTTACAAAGAACATTCACAGGTGTGGTTTACAAAATCAGAGTAGCCTCCCTTGGCATAAACGTTCATTTTTATAAGAGAAAAAGAAGATTTAGCTACAAATTTATTTCATAAAGCCAGAAACCCACACATTTTTAAAATAGCTTGTAATTTCCTATACCATAATCCTAATCAAGGCAACAAAGCACCGATGGTAACAGCAACAGTAATAAAACTATTTCTCCAAGCTCACAATGAATGAACTGTGTCATGCTGTATCAGCATTTGCAATTATGGAGTTATTAGTGTCACGGAAAAAGAAAATTAATCAGATTTTCCTTTAAATGGTTGTGAAAACAAAAAGATCAGTGAAGAACCACACATCTACCATGGAGCATGAACACATTACCTGCTCCTGAGAGCTAAGAAGTTTCACAGACCTTCTCTTTACCTTCTTGTGTTAAGTAATATTCTTTTCTTCCTTAACCACTGAGTAAATGCAGTTTCTGGCTGTAAAGAGTTAAGAATAGCACAATTTTTTAAATGCTAATCAAATTATGGAGAAAATGGTAATCAATTAGAAATTTCAAGATGCAGTCACTTATCACAGTATTATCTACCCTGTTTTAAAAGTACACATCTTGTTCAAGTAATATAGTGACTTTTAATATTCAGAATAAAAAGTCCTAGTTTATACAACTAATACCTTCAGTGTTTCTTTTCTTTTTCATTTTGTTTTCCTCTTCTGGTCAGTAAAACATACAGAAAATGATTTAAAATTAAGGTACCAACCAGAAACACAATGTGAATCAGTCAAAATAACTGTAGGACAAAGGTTTGTATTATTCAGCTGTGAAAATTTCCCCTAAATTTTGTTTTAATGTATTACCTAGGTAAATTTTACTTAAGTACCACATCAACACAACACAAATGTGTTCTCTATCAATGAATAAAAAAAGTACTAAGGCTGTATATTGTACCAAATGTGAAATGATCTTCTTGTTAAGTATTTCAAAACAAGTTCAGTTACTGTAGCATTATTATTTTAGCAATGCTTACATGTATCTGAGAAACTAGACTTAAAAATCAAATCTTGGTTTTAAAAATTTATTGTATTTCTTCTTTGGTTCCATCGTGTTCTTGGGAGGAATTAAAAGGATTAGCATTACAGGAACAGTTTCCAGTCGTGAATTAAAAACATAAAATATATAAAACATTAAATATAAAATTACAGTGGATGGTACAATCTTTTTCTCAGAAGCATGCATGCATTAGCGAACGTGTGCATACACACAAAATCTCTGTAGGCTATACTACCTTTCGCAAAGATCAAAAGCATGTAGATTCCACACTGAGCAGTCTATTATCAACAGCAGCATGACTGATCACAGAACTGCCACCACTCTAGCTAGCAACAGCATTGATTAACAATTCAGTATTTTGGCCCAAAGAAGAGACACAATCACTAGCCATAACTCTTTCAAAGAAAGAAAACGGCAGACAATGTCAAAACTACAGAATCATAAGCCTGATCAACCACCCAAGCAAAGTCATGCTGAAAGTCATCCTAAATTACATTAATACAACGTTGAGGAACTGCTTGTTGGCTTCAGCCCACGAAGAAGCACAGCTGAACAGATCTCCAACTGTTACATCCTGATAGAAAAAGGTCTACAAACCAGCAGGATCTCATTGACCTAAAAAAGACATTTGACAGAGTTTGGAATGAGGGGCTGAAGATGAAAGGAGGGCCTTGCTCAAGTTATCAAACTGTAGTCAAAGAACTCAATGAGCTGATTACTGAGTAACCCAATAGGAACTTCCTTTCACAAAACAGTGGGTGACTGTTTAAGGTGCCCCCTATTGCCTGTACTGTTCAGCACTTTTCCATCTGGAAAACATTATGCAAGAAATGTTTTTAAAGTGCAGATAAACCAAACTACATAAGAACTAGCTATCAAACAAATCAAAACAAGACAAGACAAAGCACAATCCCTAAACCCAATCTCTAAAGAAATTATGTGCATTATTCATTACACCAGCTGCAGAAAATTAAACAAAATAACCAATGACAAAATAAGTTGAAAAAAATTATCTACAAGCATTTTGATAAGCATAAATTTAAATTCAAATTATAAACATATGTGGCCAGAGAAAAATCCATATGCCAAAGGTAAACAGGTTTAATAAAATATCAGTAAATTTTATACAAGACACAGAATATTCCTGCCCACATTTTGTCAACGAGGGAGGAAAACTACCAAAAGGAAAACCAGCAACAAGTACAATATTGTTTTCATAGAAATCTTTATCCAAAAAGGCTTCCTTTCCAGGAAGCAATCGTGTAGAACAAAAGTATGCTCTATAGGTACGTGTTTCTTCAGTAAGTCAGAGAATGCTGTTCAGTTCTTTCTCAATTTTTCCACATATAATAATACACTTTTGCCTTGACACCTATAAAGTGCACTGATTCCTTTTTCGAAGAAAAAAGCAAATTTCCTTTGAATTGGAATTCTCTGAAAATTTGGTGTTATGGGATGGGATATATCAAAGAATGATGTCAAAAAAAAGATGAAATTGTAGTTAAAAGATATTGAAGAAGCAAACAAGCATGCTGTCCATAAATCTGGATCTCTAGAACACTAAGGTGCTGCTAGCCTGAAGACAAATGTGATCCTCCATGACCAAATGAGTCTTCAGTCGCGTGGAACAGTTTTGTGCTAGAGGCCCCGAAAGGTGATAGGGGTCAATTTTGTGCAGTTTGACTTTTCTTTAAAAATGGATTCCTTGGTTATTAAACTATCAGGAAAATACACTGCTGTGTTAAAATAAAAGTTAGAAATAGACTTTAAATACGCTTTACTGGAGGTACCCTACTGCAAACCATACCGATTTCAGACGAAATTCAAACGCTGTTTCAGTACTGTTTCCTTGACCTAACCCCATCGTGTTATACCTTACCAGAAAGCAAGGAGTCTGTATGTTCCACTTCTTAAGACTCATTTCGTCGTGGAGGGTCACAAATTTTCAAATAACTAGAACACTAAGGCGATGCTAGTCTGAAGACACATGTTCAGGAGTTCAGAACACTCAAGTGCTGCCAGCCTGAAAACAAGTATTCATTCAACTAGAACACCTGGATGTTGCAAGCCTAAAGACAAATGTTCAATCAACTAGAACAAAGTTGTTGCTAGCCTGAAGACAAATGCTCCATCATCTAGAACTCAGATGGCAAAATAAGACATAGGTGAGTGTTCAGTCTGTGGATGCCATCACTGATGCAGTAACTCATTGATCTCAGTAGCTCCTTTCAGACATTATAAATATTCCGTGAGTGAAGATGCACACTGGGTTCGTGTATGTGCTGGATATCAGATGACCTCAAATGCCTCTCAGGAAAGCTACGGCTGGCTACTGGAAGCAGCACAAGGCCTTCATCACTCTGCTGCCATTCCTGCAGCAGGATATGACCATTGGCACTGGCACCTGTTCCATTTGACAAACCAGAACCCAAAAAATTGGCATCACTCTTTGAGTGAGCAAGATGCTGGACACCATGACCATAGAACTTAGGATCACTGTGAACCAGAGGAAGAACCTTTTCCCTTCGTGCTGCTTGGCTTTCGTCATACTTGGCCTGCAGTAGAAGACACAGACATTTTCATCTGAAATAAAATTTCTTTAAGCAGGTGTTATGACATGTACAAAAACAAACAGAAACTTTTTCAAGAACTGAGTTTTTGTGGTTCTTTCATCATATACTCTTTGTGATAAGAAATAGTAACATTTATCTAAAATCAAATGTCTGCAGATTTTTACCACAAAGTTTTGATAATTCTGACAAGATATAAGTCAACATTTTTTTCTATAACAAAGGCAAAGATGGAAAATTTTCTTTTAAGAAAGTTAGGTTTTTTAAAAGGAAAAAATAATCAAGTTAAAACATCTAAATCCTTTTTAAAATTGGAAAGATTTAGTTTGAAATCAAATTACACTTCAGATAAATCATTTTCCTGGCCTTTTAGCATCCCCTGTTTTTACTGTTAAATTAGTCCAATTAAGCTAAATTTACCCCTACATCACTAGTCAAAAGGTCATCATTCCTAAATGTATTTTGCCCCAGCTACCAATCTTACCATATCTAAAATTACCAGTTTTTAATCATCATATTCTAAGATGGGCATTTAGCTGTGGGCATTCAAGTAGTGCAGCTATGCAAGATGTGCTCAATACCAATTTCATCATTTTTGCAAATTCTGTCAGTTATCATAAGAATCTACAGATCTGAATCACTGATGTCTTCTGGTTGAGAAATGTATGCTTCATTTGAGACTTCTTTCACACTGAGTGACCTGCATGAGCTAGCTGCCATTTTTCAAAATGGGAGGTTTGAAAAGTCTATCCACTTACATTACCCATATCCTGTTTACCAGTTAAGGGATAGAACTCCATTCAAAATTGTTCAGGTAAAGCTATGATTGTGTTTTGTGCACACGTCATACTTATATACAATATAATTACAACATACTGCTTACAGCGCTTATGTCAGATACTGAGATTGTGTACAACAAGCATACACAGCATTCTCAGTGCATTAACCTTAACTATCCATTGAATTCCACATTAAGCAGATGTCCATCACTAAATTTTAAAGCACATACTGCAACACATCTTTAAGTAATTTAAAGAAATATTTTGTGCTATCAGGTCATCTTACTTATCTGAATTTATAAAATTTTAGATTTTGTCAATCAATAAATAAGCAACAATGAACCAGTAGTAAAAAAGAAAAGGGAAACAATATGGACAGAACAAAGGATGGATCATTGACTCAAATCCTTCTCTCTCTCACACACACACACATAAAATATTCCATAAAACACCAACCTTATTGTAGCACAGGACACCAAAGATTGCAATCAGCATTCCCAAACCATTTAGAGGTGAGACCGTATTCTGAAGGATTAGAATGGAGCCACCAATGATAACAATGCGCTTGGTAGCATTGGCAACTGCATAGGAGAGTGGTGTGACGAGGGCCAGGACAGTGAAAGCAAAGGTGCTGTGCATCATGTTCAACACACCATTGCAGAAGAGGAGCATCAGAGTCTGGAGGATTCGCCCACTGTGTAGCTGCATCAACAGAATGGTCAGTACTGCCTCAACACAATCAGCAAACATCAGCCCCAAGACAATAAAAAAAAAATTAGCTCACAACTGTGATAAATATCCACTCACAAACATATAAAGACCTGGAGCGCTCATTTGCCATTAAAGTATGTTGTCCAGTTTCTGATCATAAAAACAGCTGTCCTATGATGCGCAACTCACTCAAACATTGGATGTGTATATTCTAGGTCACTAATGCTATAATTAAAGACAGAAATAGTTCACACATAAAATTAAACAGTATTCTTAAATAATAACATGCTATACTCTGCATGAATTCTTTCCTTTACTTGCATGTGGTGGCTACATATTAAATAGCATCAGTAAATATATCCAAAATCTGCAGTAAAGAAATTTTTAAAAGTTCATAAAGCATGAAATTAGAAAAAAAAAAATTTTTACTTTATAAACAAATGGAATGAACAAAATAATTCAATATTTTATGAGAGGCAGGCATAAAATTTAAACAACTCTTATCCTTTTTTTTTCGTTCATTAAATTTTTTATACTTACAGTGCAAACTGAGATTCAAATCAATAACTGACAGCTATGCTTACATGTTGTCCAGCAGACTAACTTTGTACTTTTCAAAAAAAATTATTCAATTGGATGTTTTGTTTAGCTATCAGAAGAAGAAAATTATTGGCAAATGAAGGTTTCCTTATCCTATTTTACAAACATTCTCAACCATAGCTGCTTTCTAGTAACCCAACCATTATAAACTTCAAAATAAAAAGTAGCTCACACAAAGACTTAAGACCCAGGAATACTTTACAAATATTTTAAACAGCTCGTAACTTTTTCTTTTCGTAGACACCTTGCATGTCAGTCTGCTTTTTGTGTAGGCACTTTTGTGTGTGTGTACATGTGTTTGTGAGACAGAGATATTCTTACACTGACTGCTTATGTCAAAGCACATTGAGCTTGATGCCAGCAGGAAAACATGCTAAAGAAATGATTACATTCTTATTATTATTAGAACATACAATATGAAAACCATGACAGCATGACATTTCTGTGTATGGTTTAAAAATTAAATGTACAAAAATAAATCAATATTTCCTAAATTTTATCATAAAAAAATATTAAATTCAAATAAAACATGTCTTTGTGTTGTAATTTTAACTTCAAATAGTGCAACCAGCAGCCATCTCTCCCTTAAACATGGCATCTAACAAAGTGATTTTCAAGAAATAAAAATAATCACAAAACACAAATGATGAAACATTAAAAAAAAAAGTCTTACAAATTCTGAGTCATGGATTATCCTCCAGAGATCAGCTATCACCCAAAAGGGCACAAAGCAGGCAGTTGCTATTCGACTGACAAGGATTAAGAGCTGCAGATGGTGGTAGCCAGTATCCTTCAAGCACTGCAAACAAATCCATGCAATAACAAGTCAAGCAAAAAACAAGCAAAAAATTCTTCAGCTCTAGTAAATGAAATTCATAAAAACTACAGCTCTTTTATTAGTTTTCCTGCTGTAAGTAATTTTTATCATTCACATTTCCTTCAGCAATTTAACAAAAAAGAAAAACACACACACACAAAGGCATAAAGACTAATGAAATGTACATGCTACTGAATGCCTGTTTCTCCCTTACATGAGAGGGAGGGGAAATTGGTGTTTTACCCCAAGCCAGAAACTAAGGCTTTATTAAGGCAAAGCAACCAGCTCAGTAAATAGATGCCACATGCAGAGAAAGAACAGCAAGCCCGAGACAAGAATTCAGGACATCCAATCCTTACTGTATTGATGACAGTATAATCAGGTAAATGACTTAAAATGATTTCTCCCAAATTTAAAACCTCATCCCCAATTCTCTGTAAAGCTAGGTACATATTACCAACAGTTGGGTCAACTAGGGAAAGTTTGCTGGGTCACATAGGTCTCAAAACAGCATGCTTCCACTGCCAATGCAAGTCAGTCCTCAAACCACTCAGCTATCCACTTGCCTATTTTTCCCTCACTGCCTATGAACAACTGATAGCCATTTTATAAAAGCAAGCGAAATTCTGTTACCTTTTTGGTGAAAATCGTGAGCAAGGAAAAACAAACTGTCGATGTCAAGGCAGATGCAAGTCCCACAGAATCAAAAGAGGCCTCGGTCATCGTTGCCACACCAACACCAGTGATAATAGGTAGAAGGCTGAAGTAAACCTTCAAAAAATATTTCCAACATAAACTTAGATGGCCCATTAAAACAACGCTCTATGTCATACAGAAATAGACTTAAGAAGTATAATATAGAACTACATATCATATGTCCTGCTAAAATATGAATAAAGCAATTAAATGTTATATTCTGTTTATGATATAAAATGACGGAGAATCTACCCATTTTCCTTCTTGAGATACATACCTACAAATATTTCCATATATAGAAAAAGGTCAATAACACAATATCAGGACTGGGCATGAATAAGCCTATGACATGAAGACTTTAAGGCTAACTTTTCATGGTTCAGCAGGAAATAATGCATTTGATCTGGCAAAGGGAGGTAAGGGTACTTGTCAGTCCAGATAGAAGCAATTAGCAAGGACTGACCACTAGGGTTACCCGGCACTGCGTGCGCTTCGTAACTCCCTCTCTCTCATACAGAACCATTCTTTCCCACTATAAGCTAAAAGTTTGGCCTTTAAGCCAATAGCAGAGCTAGAACCATTTGTTAATTAGAAATAGCTATGCACAAATGTGATTTCACAGTTCTGAAAAAAATGACAAAATGTTCACGTGCAAACATATTTGTAATTCCTTTTGCATATCTTTCCTTATGTTTTTAACTTAAGTTATTATTTGTATCATATCTGTTGTGCCAATATTCTTATTTTTCAACTTCTGATTTGAAATATACAAAGATGGTCTCTAAATGTTCATGGTACCTAAACTGCAGACATATCTAATGATAAATCTGTATTTGATATGTCACGAAAGTTAGAGACTTAAAAGTGCATTATCATTCATTCAGCAATTAAATAGTCTTTTGCAACTGTTTATCATTTAAAAAAACCTTGATACACAAACAACGCACCTAAACATAAAAGGATAACAAACAGCCAAATTAACAAAAAGCAAACTACTTTATCTTTGAAAATTGAGAAACCAAAGAACCAAACAAACTGAGTGGCACAAAACTAAAGTTAAGTTAAAGATCTGCCCAACTGGTGACACATACCATACTCAAAAGACTCCTTTCATATCTCTTACCAATGCCTCAAACATAAAATTGCAAGGAGAAACACGAATCTCATGGAATTAAATAAAAACCATTTCCTCGCCTGTTCTATTCTCCATTTGGGCCTTACACCATGTGTGACATCAGTACCGGTGGCAGTTTGGCTGAACACAGCATAGTTGATGCTACCCAGAAAATACGGAGCACAGATATGGAAACTACTGAGTCATTGTTGAATGCACAAGAGAACATAGTGACAGAATAAGTCATCGTACATTCCCAAAAGATTCACTGTTGAGAAGACAATGGATTGATGTGATTCATGTGTGTAGAGCTGACCACTGTACCTACACAATACTCTGTCGTAGGTGAACGCCACTTTGCTCCTGAATGTTACCCAGTAACGTATATGCTGAACACAAAAGAGACTTTTGGGGGTACTGCAAAAGCACCTTCTTCCATGGTCAGTGCCTGCTACACTTATATAAATAACTGTGCCTTTTCTCCTCCAACAACACAGAGTAGCTGCATGAACACCTTAAGTTATCTTGATAAATCTACTTCAAATCCAACTTTTCATGCCATAGAATTATTGCTGTGACTGGTGACACTATGTTGTTAATAGCATGCAGACAGTAAATAATAAGGAATATCTGCAACAGTCTTCCTAAAAGTGTATTGCTGCTTTTCCATTAGTTTTAACTTCTATTTACAACAACAACCAAATGAGCAATTATGGCCATATAAACTTGCAAATTAGTCTCAATGGTAAATTTTCACTCTTGATGCTTTTGCTACAGTATGTAAGTAAGCAGAAAAACAATAATTATAATGGTCACCTTCAAGTTGCAAAATTTGACAAACATCAATGATGTCTACCATGTGATATTGTGAAGTTGTTCATTGTCATTTGCTGATAAAAGCTAGAGAACAGTACTTCACACTCATCTTTGCTATTACAGCACAAAAAATGAAGATCATCTGACGAACCTGATGTATTGCTCCACCTTCTGGCTATTATATGATTAACAAACCACAGCATGGACTCCACCGGCTGTGATGCCACACGTTACTCGCATACAAGAGCAAGAATTTTGCAGCACTTGAAGACCTTAGGTGCAAATTGCCTACTTTGAAATTAGATACCAAATAAACCACTGTGTTTCATGCACTGAAATTTACAGAATAAATTCATATTTTCTCTTCCTATCAGCTTATAACTTGGACCAAAAGGGAAGGTCATTAATGACAAAAAAAGCTAATGCGGAGAGAGTAAGGAGAAATACATGCAAATATGGCTTAAGCAGTATGTATATAAATGTAATATAATATTAACATTAAAGACTTACTGGTGGTGTATGGTTTTCTCCAAATATGAGTTTTGACCATGCTAATGTAAACAATGGTAGTGTTGCTTTGACTGAAAAATACAATGTAAAAATACAACTTTATTTTGGGTGAGAATACTTTTTATTAATAAGACTAATTTTTTTATCCCACATGAAAAACAATAGATTTAGAAATTCAACATACAGAGATACTGTAATGAGCACACATAACCATACCAAATGATTTTTCACAGATATTACAAATATAATAATAGGATTTATATTATAATAATCTGTTCTTGTAACATACAGCATCCCGACCAAGATAGATCGCACTAGACCAGTAATGATGAATGAACTTTAGATAACAGATAGTGCATGGTGAGATATGTATAGGCACACTGAACAACACAATGAAGAAGTACAAGAGTGGAAAGTAATGGATGAAGGTATGAAGGGATATAGGTACTATAAACAGTATAAGATGGAGTCTTTATATGATGGATAACATGACAGACAATATTGCAAAAGGAGCTAAGAATAGTAACTCAGGGATAGTACTTGGTGAACAGATAAGTTTTCATTTGCAAGACATGCTTGTTCAGCCATGATGTAGCATAAAGTGCAAGTAAATGGATGAATACCAAGCTGAAGTCAGCTGTGGCAGTTTTTGAAGAAGTCAGCCACAGCATTTTGGTTACATCTCCCTAAAACCTTTCTTCTTTTAGCTACTTATCTTCTTATGGTTCATGATATACCTTGAAACAGTCTACCGTTTGGGATATCCTATCAAACGAAACACTTTTATCTGCATAAATGTGATGCACCAGGTGGTGCTGTCATATTGATTCATTTTCTCCAGCAAGCTCCGAAAACAGCTGAGTTCTGCTGAGCTTTATGAAGCAAAATCAATTATTCATTTTATCCATTTACTCATAACTGTAGATTACAGGACAGGTGGTGTAAAGAATTACAGCTGTGTCATGAGAATTGATACAGATGCTGTGTTTGCCTTCCTACCCATGTTAGGTGGTAAAACACTTTCTCGCACATATAGGTAGCAATAATAATTATGATGAAAGATATGATGACAATAATGCAGAATTTTGCTCACATAAGAATGTGCAGACCACATCATAAATACATATTAAAATATAGTAAACAAACTTACATAAGTGGTGAATAAAATTGTAACATGCAAGACACAAATAAACTAATAACATAAATGCTACAAAACTGAATATAGATACTTTAAAGCATGAAGATGCTTGTCAAAAAAGATGAGTTGTTGATATTCTAACTACAGTAAGACAACCAAGACAGAGTTCTCTATTTCACTGCATAGTTGTGTTGTTTCAGTTTATTGCCCATTTATGACAAGTTCCTATCTCTTTGAGAGTCTTTTCATTCAAAAACTGTTTAAACTCTGTGCTCTTTATCTGTTTATCTTTATTTTTTTTATCTGTTTAGCCAACAACTCCCATCCACTCCAACAGGAACTTGATATTAGACACATAGACGTAAGTGGTAGGTTTAGAGTTCCTAAAGCTGGAACCAAACATTATCTGCACTCATTATCCCGGCTGCCATCCAAATATACAATCAACTCATGGATAGGACACGCACAATAATGCAGATGGCTATACTGCTTGTTCTCATTTCTGAGTGTCCTTTCTGTAGATTTTTTTAGCTAATGTAGTACTTGTCTATGTTGTTCTAGTTTGAATGACAAATTTTTGATACTTTTAATTTTTAAACTTTTTAATAATAATAATTCAAAATTTTATACCTTTTAATAATAATAATAATAATTCAAAGTTTGTAAAGTGCATACTCATGCTCCTAAGAAGCATACTCTTAGTACCCAAGAACAAAAATGAGACATGGACAGCATATGAGGGTCAGGAAAACAAAGGTATATAATATTTAAACTATAAAAGATTAAGCAACAATACTAATGATGAATAAAAACAAGTATAGAAAACGCAAAGAGGAACAAAATAACAAGAACTGAGAGTATCATAATATTGCAAAAGGAAGACAAGCAGGGAAGGGTGTGAAAAAAAAGACAATACTTGTGACAGTGACTAAAAGTGCAAGTGAAAATGCTTACAAATGAATAACTAGAACTGACTGTAGACATTTTTTGTTCTTTTCAGTCTGTGTTGACTTTTATGTTCTAATGTTATCATTGTCAAATACAGCCGTTTCCTAAAAAGGATTAAACAAAGATGTTTTGCATATGTATATTTGTGAGTTCTGTGAAATCTTTGTACTAGTGCTTTATTATTAACGGCACAAATAAATGATCTTTAAAGACTGGAAAAAGCATAGAAAGGTAAAGATTCCTCTAGCCTTGTGGGTCTGCGGTCAGTGAACATAAGTGGCTCACCATCTCTACAGCAAGAAATATGGAAGGTCGAACCCAACCCTTTCCTGATACCCATTTCTGCTAAGCAGCTGCTGGGTGAGCATGAGGATTTCCCAGACACAGGCCTCAGAATAGCAACATGCTCTACAGCTGAGTGTGCTAATCTCATATAAAAGATGACCCAAGCTCAAATTTACTTTCATGTCTGTGTTTGGTTTCCAACAATATACAAATTTGCTAAATATTTATATAAATAACTTTGCGCCTTTCTTGAGATACAACACACCGAACACATGCTTTCTAGGAATGATGCCAAACCCCAGTCCATGTGACAAAACAAAAATAGGCTTGCTAACAAAAAAATGTCATGTAACTCTGCTTCCAAGCTCTTGCTTTAGCTGCATTTTTTGCAGGTATCAATAACAAATTTGAATTTAAATAAATGTTTATGTGCTCTTACAAAATTGTTATTTAAAAAACACTTTAGAGACAAACTAATGACCAAGTACTGTAATCAACTCTGAGCTCATGTTCCTGTTTGACTCAGGTTAGTAGCCCACTTGGTAATAAAGTGAAGGGCAGAAATAAAAATATGGCTGAAGTTTTAATTTTCTTTAATTTAAAATTGCTCTAAAAACTTGTAGTTCTGCATTCACTATAGCTCATTATCAGTAGCGCTGAATATCAACATGATCTTTGGCTCTGTGCGCTTTACATTACCAGGCTATGAATATGGAATTGGTAAAAAGATGGTCCCTTTGTTGTTGGGGAGTGAGGTGTTAGAGGTGTTTTCTCAAAGCCAGATTTATGGGAGCACCTTGAAACTTGGAACAGAGGGAACAATTTGAAATGAGAATGGTAGTATGTTCGGGTCCAGTATAAGAGAAGGATCGCTCACCAAACCTTTTAAATGGTATTTTAACCACCAGCAAATATTTCCAATTCCAATTCCAATTTCCTTTAGTAAATAAAGCAGAATTGAAATATATTAAAAAGAGAATTGTTTGATTTTTATTTATTTTTTTGTTTGTTATATGCCAATGAAAGGATGTGTTCACATAGAAACACTTCAGTCTGTTAATTTCTACTCTCTTCACAACACCTTCAGTCCAGTATTCCAGGACTTTGATCTCGACTTAAAAATCACTTTAGGAAAGATTGAAGCTTGTTGTCTCTCTCTACAGCAGCACAGCCCTGTATTAATAATCTTAATTCTTCACTGTTTTCCTGTTTCTATCTACAGCTAAATGGGCCTTTAATTATACTACTTTCTAGACTAAAGAATGCTTGTAAGAAATACTTTTATTTGATAGTATTTTCAATGAAAAAGACTTGAACTGGTTACCTGTGTGTGCATAGGATACGGACACTTTCCATATACTGATGTAAGAAGACACTGATGATAAGAACTTTCCAAAAGCTAGAGGAAGAATCATTGTGAACAAATATCGTCTATCATATTCCCCTTTCTTTTTCGCTCCTAAACATGGAAGAAAAGGTCCCAGAAATAAGGATGTTGTGAGTAACTGGGCCATTGTCAGTGTCATAGGATATGGAAAATCTGACAAGACCACTTTTCCTATGATACTGTCGCTGGCACTACTGAGATACCACAGTAAACATATCAGTGCGATCTTTAGAAATTCTAAGTAAGTAGTCCCATCCATCTTGGCCTCAACACTAAGCACACTTTGAAAACTGGGTGTACATATCGGCTATAACAGGGAAAAGAACGTCACTTGTGGTCTGCATATCGTTTGCAAATCACAGCTGTTTCTCATCGGTTACATGCCGATACGTACTATACTCCAAGTACACGTTGCTTCGATATGTATACTTCCGTTTCTTCGCAATAACGGGATTATAAAAAATTTCATTTTATAACACATTATTGAGAGAAATAAATGCTTCTTTTGTTTTTGAAGTAACAGTTCTTTTCTATATTGCAAATATTTGTTCTCGCCAGCTAGGTAATTCACTGCAGAACCTTAACAATGGCGGCTTCCATTGGAATAGAGTTGGAGGAGAAGTTATAGGTTCATCGGAGCTGTCTGCTTTAGTTAATGTGACCAGAATTATCTTAGCCAATCCGGGGACACGAGACGGGAGGGAAGAACTAGAGTAGCGTAGTCCAAAAAAAGGGGACTGTCCCCGGAAAACGGGACGGACGGTCAGCTTACCCTACTAGCAAGTGTAAGCGAAAAGCAACAAAAAAGCGCAAATTTAACAATTAAATAGCAATTCATGTGCTTATTTTAAAAGATGGTGTACTACTGACCTTGTTAGATTACTGCTACTTACTACCAATCTATACTGATATCTTGATAGTCAAAATAAAAATTCAGATTGAGTTTATTCATACTCATTATTTTAAATGAATACTACTATTTCTGGGGACGAGTCTCGCGAAAGCTTAACTCTTCTTTGAATCAGAGGTCTGTGTAGAGTAATGAAGAGGTTAATCTTGCATAACCACAATTTTTTCCTAGGCTACATCGCCCAGCCCTGATGGGGTCGTTGTTTGAAGTACGAGGATATACCATTTTCAAAGGCATAGCAGCTCTTGGAGTAACATTTCTTCTTGTGCAATTCATCATCTACAAGGTTATATTTGTGTTTCCACAGAGAGAAAGAGAAAAAGATAGTGTTTGTGTCTGAGAGAGAGAGAGAGAGAGAGAATGAACAAGAACAGTCATACAAATGAGGCACTTTAAATATTTTTGAAAACTCTTTGCATATATATATATTGGGGACATGTAATATTTTTTCATTCTGTGTAGTCTATGTGGGTTTACATTTGTGTGAGTGAGAGAGAGTACTGAGAGAGGAGTTCAATCATTAAGGTGGATATGAAAATATTAATTTTGTTGCAATATTGATAATTTTTCAGATCTTTGTGGACAAAGTAGAACATCGCTTTGACACCTCGCCATGGGTCAGTTATACAGTTAATTTAATTAATAGAATAATGTAAAATACTATTTTTACAACTGCATTGCAATAATGATTTTTGTGCAAAAGATACTCTTCATGCAAAATGCGTTCAAACGCAGATCTGACATTTCATCATTACATGAATTTTGTAACCTGATGCCTTGAATGACTGAGTGAATCACAGAAGATTTCCAGGCAGTGATGGAAGAGGGTCTGCACCATTTGCCATCCTCACTTTAAAAAACAACACAAACATGGAGACTGATAACAATACCATGACTCAAACAGCCAAACAGTGCTTGCAAACATTGCACAGTCTAGAAGTCCTGGGTTATAGCTGACATCAAGTCTGTGTGATGATAAAGGAGCTTAAAACAAACTCAGTGCTGATAGAAAATAATATAAAGCAGTTAACAGCCTGAAGTCAGAAAGAACATGAAAAAGCAAAGGAGAATGGGATAGACGATAGAGGAACAGTGTCATGACAGTGAAAAAACTCCTGAAGAGAAATAACAATGAGCAAGCATATCAAACAGTCAAAACACAAGCACAAGGTGAATCTTCACCATTGAAGGGTGGGGAAATGAGGTAGGTTAGTTTATTCCTTGTTACTCCTTGAGGAGCATAGGGCCACTAAATAAAGTTATATAAAGGGAGGATTGCCACTCAATAGTCTGCTCAATGATGATGTAATAGAGGGTGGAAATGTGGTCAATGCATGACCTATCCTTGCAAAACCCTGCTTGTTCTGGTCTTAGTCTCTTGTCTAGTGCCTTCTTCAGTCTCTTGGGGAAATGAGAGTTGGTGGTAATATTGTCAGATGTCCACTTGGCCAAAGAGACATGGTGAGAGACACATGTTAGAAACCAATATTTAGCATAAAACATCTA
Source organism: Pomacea maculata (assembly GCA_004794325.1). Classification (NCBI taxonomy): domain Eukaryota; kingdom Metazoa; phylum Mollusca; class Gastropoda; order Architaenioglossa; family Ampullariidae; genus Pomacea; species Pomacea maculata. Next base: position 31,380 of record SRHC01003033.1, read on the forward strand.
AAACTGAACCTAACCAGTCATGCCGACAGAGATATGGATGAAAATAACATTTACTTTAAGACCTGTTGACCTTGCACAAATTACCTTGCTTGCAAAATTGGGATAAGAGCAATGGCAGTCAACTGGACTGCTGGTGCTAGAAGCACATCGCAGACTGCGGTGAGCAGGATTTTCAGGGATGTATAAATATTTTACTCTTCCCAGTAGAATGGGTTAGGGTTATCAAAATATTTATAGTATCACTTTCACTGAAAGTGTACCTTTCTTTGTTAGGATTGGTATGTCATTTTTTTTATTTCAAGAGGCATAAGCAATCTTATCTGTGTATTCATTAGCACATTCATTGTTTAGGAGACTTTTATTCCCAATCAGTTTATTTAAGATTATGATTTTATCTGTTTAAATGCTTGAGTTTTGTTTTGGTTTTTTTTATTGTTGGAACAGGGAGTAACTCGTCTGTTCTTTGAGACATGTCAAAATCTGGATCTGCCAGTTTTTGCTGTAGAGCCATCTTTACTACGTGCACTTCGAGCTGGAGAAAATTCTCTGGAACTATGGAACAGAGGACAGTACCCTGTGCTTACTTTTGGTGTAATTGAAGCTAGCCAAGATGAGCTGGTAAGAGGTGAAAGGTTTTGTTTGGGGAATTTTTTTCAATAATTGGAGACAAACTTATGTCTGAAGTTTGTAAAGGTTAGCTTAATAAGTTTTCAGTAAATACAGGACAGAGGAAAATAATAACCTTTGACATTAAAGTTAATTTATTTGAAAAATATAAGAACAAAGGTGAAAATCCTTTCAACACCAAAATCGAATTCAACATTACTTTTTGAAATTCAAGTTCAGCAATTGCTTGAAAACTGCCATGTTTCCCTGCTAGATTTGCTTTTATTATGTATCAGATTTATTTAAAATTTAATTATTTGTTCTCAGCATGGCCTTTTGTCAAGCTTTAACTCCTTCAACCATCTAGAAGTCATGAGTGGTGACCCCAGGGAGCTGTCCTCTGTTGAGTCGGTACAGAACTACAGAGTCATTCCTACTCACTACTTCTTATGGCGACCACACTCTCAAGCACCATTACTCCATCTAGTGGTCTTCTATCGCAGAGGAGACTACTACTGGACTGGTGCAGCATCCACTGACAGGAACTTCCGTTCTCTGCCATTAAACGTGTCTCATTTGATCCTTGGGATACATGCTTCATCCCTTGAAATGTACGACCATTAAATATCTGTCATCATAGTGTGTTCCTTGTTAGGATAGTTCTGGTGTGTTCTGCCTAATGTAACATGGCCATGTTTTAATATTTAATTTTTCTTTCTTCCTTATTCATTCAAACATGGGCTGGGAGACTGAAAATTTGTCTTCCTATCTTGTTTTGTTCATTGTTTTTGTGATTGGTGATCATTTCACTAGAAGCACCACAGTAGAGAAATACTATTCATTGTCTTGCATCATATCTTTACTGCCCAATTTCAGCAACAGAATCTGTGGTGCGAATAGTGGATATCACATTTCAAAGTTTTTTTAGTTTAGTTTTATTTGTTTGTTACATTAGATCAACATTTTCTGTCATTTTTTCAGCTTTTCAGTTGTAACAGAGAAATTCAAGGGGTTACCGATATCCTACCCTAAAGATACTTCTTCCTTCATTTGGAACTTGCAGCATTCCAAATTTATGGAGTGTGACTATGCACAGGCTAGGCATTTCTTCATTAAATATGGAAGGAAGAACATGCAGGATGCTGAGTTTCGTCAAAAGGCAAGACAACTATTATTTTTGGTGGTTAAAACACTGGACAGCATGTCTGTGCCATTTTGGCTGAGTAGCGGAACCTGTCTAGGTGAGTGGGCTTTATGATATGTGGAATTTTGACTTTTTTTTTAATGTAAATCTTCATAATTAAGGGTCCTTGCTGAAATGCATAAGCTGTAACAATTAAAAAAAATGGATTATGTTTTCCAGGTTTTTCACATGAATTCTCTCTTTTTTCTTTAACTCCTGGTCATTTAGTTTTGTGTCCCAGTTTTTTTCCCCCCATTGTAGATATAGGTGATACTTTTAAAAAGTCACATGAGGTAACATTGTCTGTCTGCCACGTGAATTTGGAAGAATCTTTTTTTTTTTAGGATGGTTCAGACAGTGTGATATCATTCCATACAGCAAAGATGTTGATATTGGTATCAGGATCAAAGATTACAGAGAAGAAATGATTACAGCTCTGGAAAACAATGGACTTCATTTAATTCAACTGTTTGGAAAAGTAAAAATGATTTGTGATTGCTTTTTTGTCCTAAAATATACCTCTTTTTTAATTACTACACAGCCTGGAGAACAAAACTTGAGAAGTATCTGGCTTGTGTAGCTCCAAGGCAGCTGAACAAACTTTAAGCACATGATACAAGACTCTGCAAAAATCTTGATATGATGATTTGGCTTACATTTTCATTGTCTGAAACTGATTGGTGCTAAGTGGATCTGACTGCTATTGCATGTTCATTATAAAACTTTTAATTTGTTGATTCCAAAGTGTCTCTAGCCTATTCTACCCCAAAATTTTAACATTTGTGCTCAGATATTTTTCACGCAAAAGTTAATTTTATGTATTTATTTATGAAAAATATTTGTAAACTTTGAACTCAGTATTGGTGTAAATTATACTTATCATGATTACCATTACTTTGTTTACTTGCTATGCTTATTTGAGAATAAATATTTTCATTTACACTCATGTGAATAAACATTTGTGTTAGAGAGAGAGATGATGAATTTAAACTTTTATGGTCTAAGGTTTCAGATAGCCTTGAGCTTTCATTTGCTTATAAGGATATCAAACTGGACATTTTCTTCTTCTATGAGGAAAAAGACTACATATGGAATGGGGGTACACAGGCAAGCACAGGAAGAAAGTTCCAGTAAGTGACATCTATTGTTTTATTGAATAGAAAAATGCTATGATATGCAGATTGATGCACAATTTTTATTGTTGGTCTTTACAAGTATGTGGTTGCGTCTATTAAAATATTTTTTTAATGTTGTATGCTTACCCCAATTTACGCTATCACTAGTGATGTCATTGATTTTGCAAATTACACAAGTTATGATAATCAGCAGTAGTTATTTAAAGTTTCTTTAAAAAAATAATTTTACTTTTTAATATTCTTGTTTTGCAGGTACATTTTTCCACTGTTTTCTTTATGCTGGACTGATTTCTTGGGACTAAGAGTGCGAGTTCCAGATCCTGCCTTGCCCTATATTCAAGCTAATTATGGGAAGAAATGGGATGTGCCAGTGCGAGACTGGGACTGGAAGAAAAGTCCTCCCAATGTGGTCGAAAATGGGGAATGGCCACCTAGGGAAAGAGACCAAGTGATCCAGCTCTTTGAATGGGAGAACAGCTAGAAATATTAGAAGGTATTATCATGTCAGCAAAGACTCACCTCCAGAAAGTTACATGTCTTCTGTTTATTGTGCTTTGAATATCTTTGAATACAGTTCCACATCATCTTCTTCATCTTCCATGTTCAGCAACAACAGTAAATCCAAACCTTAATTGAGTACATCCCAGATACACCATGTAGAAAATGTATTTTCTACTTTTAGCAATGTTTGATTAGAGCTAATTAGAGTAGGGCAACAGCAATAGCTGCAAAGACTATATTGCTCACAGTTTGGGTTCTAAGATCAGCTTCCTTTTGCCTTTGTTACCCAGTTTTGTAATTAACAAACTCTTTTTGAAATATTGCTTTATGTATAGCTTGTAAGTTGAACTGATGGTCTGTGCTGCATGCCAAGAAGTGAAATAAATTCACTACATATTAGAGCATGTATACACATTTATGGTATATATATAGAGAATCTCATTTTATAATGCTAAAAAAATTTTTTAATGTTTATGGTTCAGTGTTTACCTGAAACATGGATGTTTAGTTGGGAGGCAAAGAATGCACAGTTCATTTGGATGTTAAACTGTTATGATGAGGAAGGACCACAGGCAATTACTGTACAATGATTTTATTACAACAGCTGTTTTTAATGTGCCTTGCTTTAGATAAAAACAAAAACAGAAGACTATTGGTTGTGACAGGAAATACTTGTAAATGATATCTCACCATTTCTGATTATCACCTGTTCAGAGTGAGATTTTGTGATGTGTGGTTGTGGCTGGTAATCAAGACATAACTTTGGGCCTTACCTGTCTGTGATGCTTCTATAGCAATTTTTTTTAAAAGAAGGGACTGTATTATTTTGATAATAAATCAATTTCTCTTGCTGAATGTTGCTTTACTTTTTCAGATCTTGGCCTTGTTTGATTTTATAATTTCATATATCAGTTATCATGTACAGGTTAAGGTTAAATGCGATGGATTGCACAGGAACACTATACTATTAGCAACAGTGCGCAGCTGTCATTCCAAATGTTTTCTTGTCATTTTCATGAAGTGTAAAATAAGGGAGAGAAAGATACCTATGTGTATGGATGAGGGTAAAAGAGTGCGTGGATGAGGGTAAAAGAGTGTGTACTACAATGATGCATTTCACTAGCTGTTTGCTATTCAACATTATTCTTATTATCTATATATTTAGTTATGAATGATTTTATGTCAGATTTTACTCACAAAAGTGCAAATTAAAAATGTTTACACTTAATAATGGCTATCTGTTTCTTTTTTGATCCAGAGATAATGATGTCAGACTTAAATTTTTCTATTATAAAAAGGGCTGTTTACTCCATGTTTTATTTGGTGCTCCAGAGTTTTTCTTTCAGTGTGGCTCCCTGACGCCACAACTCTGTCCATGTCTTTGTAGTGGGCAGAGCTGATGGCAGGGCCGTGCTTAGGGGCAGGCAGACGAGGCATCTGCCTAGGGCCCCGCACATTTGATTAAATAACAACCGTGGCGATCGTGGTGTCAAGGGCCCCCGCACATACCCTATGCCTCGGGCCCCGCGGGGGGTAAGAACGGGCCTGGCTGATGGACATGCTCAGACGTTTGTAGGCCTGTCTTGCATGCAGTTTTCATTGTATGACAGCCCCAGGCAATTTACACAGTCAGCAGTGTCCAATGCGCAGATAGAAAATGATGGTCTGTTGGCGCTGCTTTAGATTTAGCATCTGGTCGTCTGACGGTGGGTTGTTTTGCACAGATTGTGAAGCACGTATTTTAAACATAGAGGCTTGAGGAACAGACTCTAAAGTTAATAACGCATTGGTATTTTTTTCTTAAGTTAATTTTCCTCTGCTGCAGTCTAAGCTATATTACGAACAGAAAACCTCATTCATTGTGCCATGCATTCACAAACTGCTGCACCCTGGAAACTTATAGCCTATAGGGAGTGGTTTGCAAATGGAAACGCTGGTCATCAAGTGGCGCAAAAATAAAGAAGACGAGGATTCTGACTTCTTCAGCACACGTAATATATCTTTGGACGTGACATCTGTTGCTAGGTATTGTTACGGTTTTGAACGAAAGTTTGTTCTCAAACGGCCCATTTCCATATGGTCTTAACCTTATAACGCACTCACTTGGAGGGTGGTAAACACAGACTTGTGTTCGGAATCATAGAAGTTGATTTGAAGTTTGGTAGTCAAGATATTGGGATTCTGATTCGAAACCAGATTGGCATAGAAATATTTGATCATGCAGCGAATATAAGGTTATTCTGGTCTATTCATGAAGGTTTTCAGAAGTTCAAAGCATTCACTCCATGGAACTTACAGAGTTCTGCGAAGGAATCATGCAGAACATGCCAGAGTCACAAAGCATCGATAGTAAAAAAATTATAAGTGTGTGAATGACAGATTGTAAAAGCCATACGACGACAGTCTAGAGCTAAGAACTGTAACTGTGAAAGTAGTAAAAAATGGACCATGAAATTTGTGCGCTTAAAAAGGACGTTCAGACATAACGGAACGTTTTTGATAAGAGTAAATGCAGAAGCAGAGTTATATTTGAGCCGCAGGTAGGAAAGTAATGTTTGCATTATGGATTGATACATAGAGATTTTATTTAAAATTTTGTGAAAGTCCATGGATGATCATTTTCATAGGTCTGGATGTTTAATAACCCTTATCTGATAACACTGTAATATAAACATTACAACCATGTAGATGTATGGTTAGGAAAATGAAGCCTTTATTCTGTTCAGGTACCGTTTAAAGTTTGCATTATGAAGAGCCTTGTGGAGCTCGCCTTGGACAGCATCAAAAGGGACGTAACACTTTTCACAGAGCATCTTCATGGTAAGGCATACCTTAGTTTCAGATCATCCCTACATTCCCATACACAAAACTTCGCCTGGTTATCCTAATTTCTTCTACTCGTTCAAAACTAGATTCATCTATTTTTTAATCTGTCTCATATGTAAACTCCATCTCCTGATTCAGCTATGCATGCTTGTGCACACAAAATCTTCTGATCAAGTGAAACACAAAAGAAAAAAAATTACAAACATATGAAAAGTAAATTTTACCAAGATATGGACCCACATTTTCAGCATATAATACCACATATTTGGTACGACAATAAAATGAGATAAAGTAGAAACTTAGTGTGCAGACCAAGTGGTCTGCTCCATGATCTGCTTGTTAATAGCAAAGTGTGTATGTGTTTCTGAGATTTAGGAGGATGCATTGTACATTTTATCCCATACTTTTGTTAGACATTCTGTTATTTGTTACAGAGCTTCCTTTTCCATTGCTGGAGCAACTGCTGACATCTCTTAGTCCATATCAGCTTTTATTACTGGAACAAAGATTAGGCCCAGGTAATCTCCCTTGAACATTTGTATGTTTTGATGTCAAATGAGGTGTGTGCAATAAAAAGTTATATATTCCCCAATACTGTATATAGAGTACATATACTGTCGGGTGGGCCAGCGGACGGGCCGGTCAGAGGCAGGAGGCGGGCCGGATCCGGCCCGCGGGCCAGCCTTTACCCAGGTCTGGACTATAGTATACCCTTTCGCTGGCTGCCAGTCCAAGCTCACATTGATAACACAATGGCCACACTTTTAAGATGGCCTTGCCCCAACATACCTGTCTGAGCTACTGACACTTTACCACCTGAGTCGATCCCCAGTCTGCCTGTGTTTCTTCTCTCTGTGGCATGCATCAGATGGGAGAAATTCAGCAGATACTCATTTTCCTTCTCTTTAAGAAATATCTTGCATAATTAAGACTATGGTTCCACCCACTCCTCATTTCTTCATCCATGTACATTTTTTTTTCATGGTGTTTTCTGCTTTCTGGTGTTTATATTTATCGTACAGTTGTTTGTCAGTTTGTAATCCTTCGTGTGCAATGCATTAAGCTTGTGTCCAAGAAATGTCCTATACAGATAATCCAATTATTATGTTTTTGTGTAAAGTATGTGAATTGATTGAGCTAGCAGAACAGTTTAAAAAAAAAGAAACAGGATCAACCTGTGACTTAAGATGTTTATTTATTTTTATGACAAGGGCTGAACACAGAAAAAGCTTGGAAAAATCTCTGCGAGGTTAATCGTTATCTGAACCGTCATTCAGGATGCAATCCTATAGCAGATCAAGATATACTAACCTGGAGGAATTTCTTTATCAAAATGTATATGTCAAGTTATTTGGTACCATACATCACAAAGAAATACAGTAAGTCTTGTTGAATATCTTGCTTAGCTTGATAAATGAGTATGCATATGTCTGTGTGTGTATGTGTGCATTGCTTTGCATTTGAATTTTCATCAAAGCATGGGAATGCTGTTTGACAATTGTTTATAACATTATTAATGAAGGCATTAAACATTTAATCCTAATTATTTTTCAGGTTGTGAACCAACACTACAGATATACAAGACACCTCCTGATAATGAGTGCGTTTCTTACCAGGCCAAGAGGGATGAATTTGCTGGTCTTTCATTTGAGGCCTTCCATGATCATTTGCTCCAAATTTCAGCTTACACATGTAACTTAAGTGTCAGGTGGAGGAATTTCACACTTTTTCACTATTACCCAGGACTGATTGAAGCACTGCAGCCTAGCTTGCGTGTATTGAGTGTGAATTGCTGGAAATTAAAGGATTATAAATGCAAGACATTTTTGAGGGTACGATTTTTCTCTTATTATTTGAAGTTATATAAGCTTATAACCATCTGAAGTTTAGTGGATTTCATGCAGGATAAGTTTGATAACTGGGAAAGAAGTAGGGAATTTGCTTCGTCATTAGGCAAGTAAATGAAGGCTTTTTTCCTCAGTGCATTAAAATTTTTTGAACAGTTTTTGCTCTTGACTTTGGTTATAGATTTAAGATCCATTCATAGCTATTCTGCAATCTGCCATGTGTAAATCTGTTTGTTTTCTGAACATTATAAAAATGCTTCTAACATTAGCATCAAATGAATGGCAGAATTTCACTTTTACATTTTCTTTCATCCCCTTATGCCTCACAGTAGAATATAAAGCACTTAAAATGACAAGATATGCTTGCTGTACAGCATGGCAAATCAGCCATTTGAATGTGATGTCCACATTTTTGGTCAGAACTTGGCTCACATCATGTCCGCGGGCAAGCTGACATCTCTCCACCTGGACAACGCTGAACGCCTTCCTTGGGACATGTTCTTTCAACTTATCAGTGGCTGCCTTCATTGCCAGATGTGCTTGTCTGCATTGCCAGAAATTTTCAAGTTTTCAATAGACAGTGCTGCAAGTTTGGAGCAGCATCCAGCTAGCATGGATCCTCTTGAAATACCCGTATTTGATGAGAAATGGAATGAATCAAGTGATAGGTCAGACGACAGTGGCATGGAGCAGACACTGGCATGGAACAGAGCTGAGCATGACCTGGACCTATTTGACGAAGCTTTGTTATGTGGTGGGGATGGTGAGAAAGGTCACAGAAATGATTCATATCATCTCTGGATGCCTGACCATGCAGAAGCAAGCACAGAACATGGCTGTGAAAAGACAAGATTTTCTGTCAAATTGTGAGTACATAATACAGTATGAATCAAGAAAATTAAGTTGTTCTGTTTTGTTTCATTTGTCGTACTGTTAACGCTTGATTGAGAAATAGAATATGGGCTCAGAGTTTTAAATCTTTAAATTGATGCAGGTATTTTTAGGTGAGGTGTATGATTGAGAAATGGAATCATAATAAAGAAATCAGAGTTTACAATTTTCAGTGATGCAGATTATTTTGGGGAAAGGGGTATGAGGCAAGGAGAAAGATGAAAGGGGGCACCTGAATGTGGCTGTATATGCATGCATGTGCATGTTCTTGTGACATAAGAAAAGTTTGTAATTGAGTAGCATGAAGCAAATGCCAGAATTTCACTTTTTGTAGTTTTGTCATCACTAAATCACACCTTACTTTTTTTTTTCTAAGAATAGAATCTCCAGGTAGAGATGGAATTCTCAGGAGTGCCTGCAGACATGAGGCTGGTATTCAAAGGTTCAAGATGTCATTTTCCCAACCTGTCAAAAGTTCTCCTTTTGTTGCTATGGCCCACTGGCTGCCATCATGGATGTCCCTTAAGCATCTTACTCTCAGTCTCAAGAATGATGCAGGTAAGCATCAAGGTTTATTGTAGTTTGTTTATTCTGCCTTTAGTTCTTTTAAGTTTTCTCGACTATTTCATGATAACTCATACTTCCTAGGTTCCAGAACTGATGACCTTGTGACCCTAGCAGTTGTTTTGTTTTGTGCTTTTTAAATTTGTTTGCAAAGAACTTTGAGCCAGACTTTATGAAAGGGAAAGGTACGTCTATCTTTAGCTTCTTTTGCGTCCCATTTGACAATGTTGCTTTAAGTACATTAACAAAAAACAGACTTGAATTTTAAATAAAGACTTGGGGCATTAGAAAGCAAAATTAAGTTGTTTCCCTAGGACAGTACTCCATGTTACCCAAGGACAGCATCTTACCCTTACTTCATAATTAGGACGACTGGTGATTTGTGATTGTGCTTGGTTGGTATTTCTTTCTTCAGGCTTAGAAAGTGCCAAAGATGTGATTCTAGACAAAGTCAGGACAAGGCAACTGAAAACCTTGAATCTGAGTTCTGGGCCTTTATGTTATCATATGTCACAGCTGTTTTGGGATGTACTTCAGGTTCTTGGAGATAATGTTGACAGGTAGAGTACCTCCACAATTGCACTGTAATGGCATGGACAGCTACCAAAGGATACATTTCTGTGTTATTAACATGCATGGCTATTAGTTTGTACAGCATTTTACAGACATGCATATGTGCACACATAGGTGATCAGTAAATTGAGAAAAAATCAGTAGATGTAAAATGAAACTTCTAATGTTATTTATAAACAGTGATACATTATTTTTTTAGCCTGAAAGCTCTAAAGATATATATTTTTTGTTGCATCCAGTGTTAAGTTCTTTTAGAGAGGAATTAGACTTATTTTAGTGGTGGCATGACTGCATTAAAGTTTTCTATGAGGCAAGACTTTAAATACTTGAATTTACTTATCTTACCACCTACTTAAGTCTCAGAACAGCAATTTTACTGCAACCCTGTTCTGACCATGAGCATGCCTAATGTGTGTCTGTATTTACTTTATGTATGAGTGGGTATTACTGTTGTAGAAATGTGTCTGTTGTATGTGAATATGGGTGCATGGTTGTAGGTGATTTAGTTTACTTCCCTATATCATTTGTGTAAAGTGCTCTAAGTAAATCATTGGAAAAGTGCTATATAAATGTTCATGATTATTATTATTACCTGTGAATTTACCTGTGTGAAGATCAGTGGTTTTGATTTTTTAAAAAAACTCTTTCAGGTTGGATTTGTGCCCCATGCAGTGTTTTGGATTTTCAAGTGATGCTCCTCTCTGCTTCCAAGAATTGCCTTGTGCAGGTGAAATCTGTTATGTTAACGTGCTATAACATTGGCGCTGGTGCTGCTATATTAGCATCCCAGTATATTAAGACAAACAGAATTTTAGAACAAGAGATTATTAATCTTAATTTGATGTAATAAATTGGAATACCAGATTAATTCTTGCATATGGGTGCATGTGTGTGTGTTTGTGCCCATGCACGTGCGCAGTGCCCACTGTTCTGTCTTTTATAATCTTTGGATTGTCCTGCTTCCTGCTGCCCTGCCTTGATATACCCATTGAACAACAGTTAAGTATTCTCCTTGTGCACTTTTCAGATGTTTTTCAGGGTGTGCATCACTTGTTGTTGGAGGGAACAGACTTCAGCCAGTGCCATTCTTTGGAGAGATCACTAGCAAAGTTTATTGTCAATGACCACGCTTTGACACATATCCACTTAAATGACTGCATATTTTCTCAGGCTGAAACAGAGCAGCTGCTGGAGGCCATTGCCAAGAAAGGTTTGGAATTTTCAATTTTGTTTTTTTGCTTATTACTAAATTATTAAAATTCCATGAAATACCTTCAGCTTTTAAATTCTGCATGTTGTTTCTCAAAAAGGGATGATTCCATGAAATGCATTTATGCATGATTCACAGCTCCCATTTTGATGATTGGATGAAGATTCACATCCACATATTTAATTAACGAGATTTGTGACATACAATTGATAATGAATTATTCTCAGCACAAAGACTCAGAGAAATCCATGTCACATAAAGCTAACATGAAACATGCAAGTAAAATAAGAGTTTATAACATGGGTTTTTCAAGGGATTTTCTATCTTTTCAGATCCACAGATTATTGAGCTCAGTTTGAATGGAACAGATCTGAGTGCCAGATTAATTCAGGAATGTGTACATCAGGTCATCATCAAAAACCAGAATCTTAGTCTTCTTAGTCTGTCCAATTGTAGACTTGGTCCAGAGCACAGTAAGCTGCATTTGTCATCTGTTAGCTGAGGCAATCCATAAGCAAGAATATCCTGTTGTTGATCCTATGGTGCTAAATAAATTTTTCTTGAGATAGCAATCCTTAGGCATATGTAAAATGAAATGGAAAACAAATCAGTTAATTCATGGATCAGAGTCTAGCAGATGATTGTTCCTCCTGTTCTGTTTTAAAAAGTTTACTGTAAAGGACTTTCACCCACAATTACCTTTTATGTTCGGACAGTCATGAACCCCACCTTTCTTGATGCAGTTCGATCCCACCAAAGTTTGAACAAACTTAATATCTCAAGAAATTTGCTTGGTAAGTTTATCAGCATTCATAAAAATGCTCTGTTCGCTAATTATATTAATTAAAAATTTTCAGTCAGTGGAAATGGAGGAGTTAAGAGGTTAGACATAACTGAAACAGAGCCAATAACTATTGATTCGCACATAGTGGTAAAAAATAACTTAAGACCAAGTGGATCTACTGACCAAAAAGCAGAAGATGAACTCATGGGATGTTCAATTTTTTCTCACTGCATTTTTATTTATGAAAAGGGGGTTAGGTAAAAAGTTAGTAAATGCTCTCAGAAACAATGCATTAGAACAGCACTAGAACTTTGACCTAAAATTAGTATCACAGTGCAGTCATGCTCAGATTGCTTATTCCATTTAGAATATTTATGTAGCTGTTGGAGAATGCTTGAGATGTTACATATCCATTTATTGATTTATTTATTCTACCAGGCGAATGTGTTGAGAGGTTTGTTGAGAAGGTGGTCTATCCTGAAAGTTCAATCAAGCACCTTGACTTGAGGTAAAAGCAGTAGATGCAAAGTCAGCCCACACACTCATGGATGAGGACATGCATATTTAAGCTGACATGTCTTGATAATTAGAAACGTTTTTTGGAAAATTAAGAATAACAATCCATATATGTGTGGGATTTTAGTAATTTAATCTCACTGCTATATAAGATAAGAGAGAATACTTTATTTATCCCAGAGGGCAATTCAGTTGCAGCTCAATTAAAATTCGTACACAACAAAACATGCTTCTACATTCTACATACATACACAAAATTAAGCAAGATGATCTTTTAGTTCTTCAGTGTTATTACACTGTCTGCCTCTGGTTTGCTTTCTGTTGCTCTACTTAAGAATGTCTAAGATAGTGTAACATCGTTTCTTTATAAATATTATTTGAAAACAGACCTTGTTTGTAGTTGTCCTGATAATTTTTCTTTTTGATAAAACAAATAGACCTTTGCCTGCCCAAAGTGAGCAACATCAAATGCTGTTATAATTGGAGAACTAAAGGTGTTTCATGGACAACTTTTTTCTTAATTCCAGGAAAACGAACTGTAGCACTTTCATTTTGGATGGTCTTGCAGACTTTCTTTTGCAACATTATCCAGCAACCAGCTTTCCACTTCTGGAAAGTATTTCCTTGGATACTGATCACTCTTCCTATGGGACTCTTAACCCCACTGTGTTAAAGTGGAAAGGTGTTGCTGAAAATGTCAACTGTGGTATTTGGGAACATACTTTATTTGATTACATTGCACAAATGTAGATAGAAAAGTGAGAAATGTTGAGGACTTGTTAATATCCATTAGCATATGTGAAGTGGTGAGTTGTAGGCAGTTTTTTGTGGGGAAAGACTTGTTTGGGGGTTTTTTTTAAATAAAGATGGATAACAAATCCTTCTAAACAAGTTTTGTCTTTTCACTAGTCAGTATACCATGAGAGAGCAAGGGAACTTAAGATTTTAGCTGTCTTGCACTCACCTTTTGTCCACCTCTTCTTGTCTCTTATGAATCCTAAGTTTTTCAGTTCAGAAAGAATTAAAGTGCATGATAGTGATTATCTGTATCAACTCATTACTTTTTATTTGTCACTGATATGAATCATCCAAGTCTAGCAGGCAGGATGATGCAATAGGCCAGTCAAAATGTGTATTTATAATGTTGGAGAATAAACACTTAATCTTATATATAGATATAACAGAAAATGTGATCGGGGTTTTAAAAGAGGGTGTGCGTGTGTGTGAGAGAGTGGGGGAGCTCTTCTTTCTCTCACAGAAATGGGAAGAATGATTTCTTTTTAATATGTAATTGGATATCATCTACAACAAATTACCTCTTGGTGAGTATGGCTGAACGTGTGGCCGCGTCTGCGGTGTTCCCGCTCGACGCCGTGGGGCGAGCTCGTGCCCTGATTGGGCCACCGCCTCGGAGCTACCCGCACGAGGTCTAAATTTAGCTCGCTTGATGATTCACCGCGCTGCTATGTGGGACAAATAGGGTCAAGGTCGTGTTGTTTGTGTCGTCTGCCCAAACAATAAACCAAGCGCGTGAGTTGGTTTGAAGTGTCTGAAACTGCGATCATGGGGTGTTAGGCCGCGTGCTGCGGAAACTTCGCACAACAGCGCCACGAGATAAAAATTACTCAAGAGACGCAAGTTTGTCTGACTTGGCTTGAAAAGGGGTGACCATTTTTTTTTTCAAATCAAAGCGTGGTTAGCGCCATCATAAATTTGAAAACCATTTTCTTATCCCAGCTTAATTCTTTTTATACAATACACTGACAATGTTTTGACAGAAAGTTGTCGATGATGATGATAATGGTGACGGCCGCCGAAAGGACTGATGTTTTGGTGCTATATCGAGGTTTTGTAAGGAGGATTTATGAAAGGTCAGAAAATAAGTTGAGAAGTTGGTCACTGATTATAGGTTAAAACTTTCTTTCTTCGTACCCGTCCCCACGAAAATTGCAGTCATGGTGCCAGTATTGCTTTTTCTAAGTGGAAAACTCGAACGAGATGCAAATATATTCATCCCGAACTCATTTTAACAATTAGGCGCGAGATGCTTCCAATGCCTATAGTTTTTCAGCGAGTGGTTTAGTGGAGGGCGCGGAAAGGGGGCGCACATTACGTCTTGTCTATAAAAAGAACACTGTAAACGTGCCAAATATAATGTTTTGTGAGATAGCTAGTTGCAGGAAGTTCACGTGGCTGTAGGCTTCGTGCTTCTTCCATCCTCATCGCATTCTTACTAGTTAACAGGAGAAAATAACAATCTTCAAAGTCTGTGTATAGTCGCAAAAGAAAGATGACAAAAGAAAATACCCTCACTCATACATCGGCCTTTTTTCTCTCCACCAGCAACCTGCTTTCAAAGTGTAGACATAATGTGCAGCACAGCCCGTTAACAGTCACGAAAAAAAATGTATACATAAATAAACAGCAGCAGTCAGTAAAAAAACGCAAACAGCAAGGTCTGAAAAATATCACAAACAGCGAAGTCAGTCAAGACGGACGAATGCAACAAAATTAAAACAGATAAAGGCCGCGAAGTAAATAAAAAGAGGAACTTGCTGAAAAATTAGAGGGAAAGCCCATCGCGTTCTGTTAGTTAAAAACCGTGAGAACACATTCAGGAATCGGCAAAACTAAATCCAGTTACATCCACAATAAAATGTTTGGGAACCCCAAAGCACGAGACGCTCAAAAAACTAAAACAAAAACAAAAAATCCATCAAAGAATCCCTTGTACTCTGAAGACAGAAATTGTATTTCGAAAGTTCGGATTTTTGAGCCATTTCATCATGGGTCTCATATCGCTTAACTACTGAAATAAAGTTTCAGACAAGATTATGGACGATGGTAAAGTCTTCATGAAACGGATTATTATTGTCCATTCTAGCATTGCTTTCCTTTGTTTGGGTCTACTAGGTCTTTCTTAATGTTTATAGTAATCATATTTTTTTCTGCTTGCTGTTCTGTACCGTCAATACATGTGTACAGGTGTCGGCTGTATTCATTTTGTCATCCGATTATAAAACATGACGAAAGTTTATTTTTTGCACAGGTCATGTGGTGCCCAGAATAACAACATCTTAGAATAAAGGTTATACCATTCGGTTTACAAACTCACAGTTTAAAGTGTATATTTTTCATAATTTGAATTGCGCTTGCGCGCGGAGAGGTCTGTGGATTAACCTGTCTTACACGTTGTTCTCGCAAATTTAAAATTGCAGTGATCTGTACTCTTGACATCGATGCCTATATTAAACTCTTTGCTTAAATTTGGTGAAAGTATATAAGTAATACTCCAATCAACAATCAACAAAATGTTTTCTGTCTGTGCTCAAGTCTTTATTCTCACGGACTTGGTGTTCTAGTTTGTCAGTACAATTGGATGCATGCCATGCGTTTGCACTACTGGTTTGTATTCCACTTTTTACATGCAGCTGGATTTTTTTTAAAGACAAAGTTCTTATCTCCTGCCAAGAAAGAATTCGTGTTCTCTTTCCCAGTTCCTCCTTAAACACTCCCTCTGAGCCATTTGTTTTAAATTAATGGGAGGGCGAAGTAACCTAGACTGTGCTTTTCCTCACACCAAAGTTCTTTTCTCTTTTTTTTTTCCTGTCCATCTTTCCGCCCCTAGATCGCTGCTTTAAAAGAATGTAGTGATGAGTTTTAAGACTGTCGAAGTTTTATAGTTATCAGTATTCGAACACTAAATGTTCGCTTGCAAGCTGTAGAACTTTAAAGGTCTGGTGCGGTGCAATTTGATTTTTTTAAAAAGAATTTTTACTAAGAACTGAATACAGGTCAGTGTAAGATACCACTTTGACAAATTTAAGTAAATAACTTCTCGAGATAAATGCCTATTAAAATTTTACCATGCACAGAAAGAGGTCAACAACTATGACGTCAGGATTGTGCACTGGGGCTTCAGCCAATGACAACTGGGCCATGAGTTTGATCTTTTTCTGTACTTGATAATGTTGGTAGGCGTGCTATGTCCAGAACAGAAAAGGAGATATTTACCTAGATTTTGGTAAATAGCATCCTGAATAAAGCAACCGAGTCTTTTGCCAGGCTCCCTAGCGCAGGGTCTTGCAACGAACACCCTGACGAGAACTCAAGTTTGTCTGGTTATAGATTTTTTTAAACGAGAAAATGGTTTTCAAAAAAACTTTTTCACGCGGTGCCTCTTGCTCACAGCTGAGGCCAGAGACTAATAATCGTTCATCTTCATACTCGTTTATCGAACACGAACAATTAAGTCGCAAATATCCTCAGCTGTGACGTCAGCCAAGGGAACAAGGCAGTCGGAGATGCTGGTGAACATGTCGACGTTGGGTGGGGTGGCAGCTCACGAGTTCAGGATGTGGCTGTGCAGAAGGGGGTGATGAGAGAGAATGAAAGTGTCGAGTCATAGGTGAGGGAAATGACTGACCTGGGCTGGCACACCGCCTGTCTCACGTGCTTGTCTGTTGCCATCATCACCAGGGTCTGGGCGCCTCACGCTCGCACGTGTTCTCCGGAAGCTGGCGTCAGCCGTAGTTTAATTCTTGTGCCTTGCTACGATCGCTGGAGCCTGTACTGATGAGGATGCTGAACAGGAATTACTGAGGCCTGTACTGATGAGGATGCTGAACAGGAATTACTGAGTACCCTAAACACATCGAGCTCCCCATCCTGTCATCAGAAGGACGTGCGTGCGTACAGCGGGGAAGGAGGATGGGGAGACCAGTGTAGGAATTCATGTCGATAAAAAAAAAAACAAAAACGCGCTTACAGACACACATACCGCAAACTATGTCCCAGCTAACGGTCTCGGACACATTCATCGACTAGGTCGAATGAGTGCATGGTGCGAGCAAGTCTGCAAAACAGATTTTGTATTTAATTTTTCTGGAAAGGTTGCCCCCACACACACACACAACTTCACCGAGATATTTTCTTCAGCATTACCTCGTCAAGAGCTTTCCGTCACCACTTCAAAAAGAGATTTCCTAAACAATTTTTAGTACCGAGATATTTCCCTCACCCAACACTCTTACACACAACTTAATTCATCCTGAGACTCCACTTCTCTCGCAACTTCACAGCAGTAGTGGAAAACCTGTTATTGGACATCCTGATTTAATAGACTGAACTAGTTCTTTAACATATACGTTCCATTAAAGTTGACCTTTTGACTCGATCTGAACTATTCACTGCACTTTATATTTTTATTAACATTTTTCTTTCCTACTTTTTTCTCTTTTGTTTGCTTTGTGCGATATTTTGGAATTAAAAGAATAGCTGCGACACGAACGCAAGCCTACGACGCCTCGATGGCGCAGGCATACACACACGTCGCTGTGAGAATTCTGTGTGAGAGGGCCTTGAAGAGGATTATGTTTCTATTTGGTATTCAGTAATTTGCCTTAAATGTTGCCTAAAATTAAGTATAAACAAATCTTGCGGCTGAATAAATATACACTTGAAGCGGAGATAATGCTGCTGGAGAACTTTTTTGTAGCTGTGTGCGTCGAGGCTTGGTTTGGCAAACGCAGTGAGTGATTACATCAGTTATATTTGCATGCTCGACCTGATGCAATTATCTTCGCTTATCGATGCAGACAAACGCTATCAGGTAACAAGATCGTTTTATATGCAGAGCTGGATGGTTCGTTTCGCACCTTTACCATTATTACTGAAATTCGTGCCCATGGCCCTCATATGTCAAACCTCTTATACCGTGCGGTCTTACTTGGCATGCGTGTTTCTTTTTGTTTAACATCCGGAAATAAAATGAATTGATTAGAAAGCGCTGGAAAATTCTGTGCTAACGGTTTTTCCCATCTATTCAAACCGGAGACTGAGGAAAAATAAGAAGGAGAAAATAAAAGCAAATCAGAGACCACTACATTTCCTAACAAAGTCATGTATTGCCAAAATAGTTAAAAGCTGACTACATCTCTTCCAAATGGGCTTATATTTCTTGATCGACTTTCCTAATTAAATAAAGGCTCTTTGGTTATTCCCATTTTTGCTGGCAATAGTTGCACTGGGAAGCTCATAATGTGCTAGAAATGTACGGGAGTTTTTTTCCCCCTTTTTTTAAGCGTAGATGGTGAGAAATAATCATATAAACTGATACTTTGAAGACACTCCAAGAACGAAGGTGAAATCAGCAGCCGAAGTTATTTCCCCATTTTGTTTCTCGCGGGAATAAGGGAAGGAAAATAGTTCGGTGTGAATCGATCATACAGTCTTCGGTCTTTCTGTAACAGGACCCCTTCTGTCGAGCTCAGCAGAGAGCCATTTAGATCGTCGTTACAGATTGTAGGGCCGTGTGAGCCTCAGGGTTGACAGGTGAAGTCTCGAGCGCCTGCTGAGCTTCAGACCCAACGAAGCAGCGATCAAACATTGAAACAACGCACCCATGCACCCTCACACTTCTTTCTTCACGCCTTCTTCGAGAGGCAGAAGCCCAGTGCAGACGTCTGGGTCAGTCCGTGGTAATCCACGTACAATCGTTTACCTGTTTGTCTTGCAATTTATAGTGTTACACATCAGTAC
This sequence comes from Pomacea maculata, assembly GCA_004794325.1. Taxonomy (NCBI): domain Eukaryota; kingdom Metazoa; phylum Mollusca; class Gastropoda; order Architaenioglossa; family Ampullariidae; genus Pomacea; species Pomacea maculata. The sequence continues at coordinate 50,557 of SRHC01003033.1, forward strand.
ATAAATGCATAAACACATGCAGACATTGATAGTGGAACTGATTTTTGAAAAGACAAGAAGAGACGGGTTCGAACGGGTGCAACTAATGACGTCTTCGTCTTCATATAACTGCTATGATGTATCCACACTGGTCTAACTTTGCCTTCGGAGGTTGTTCCCAGTGTATTTTTTTTTCCCCTCTTTCAAAGGTACTTGGCAACTATAAATAGTTGACAGTACTGTTGGGCAATGTCGGAAACTGATGCCTGACCTTCTTGGTGGCCTTAGGCGCGTGTTTTTGCTACTGATGACGCGCCGGGATGACCTCTGACGGGGTCAAATGCCCTCAAGCACCAACACCCCGGGCTGTATTGTATGTAGTGTAGCGTCTTCTTTGTGGAACACAATCTCCCAAGGCAGCTCCCATGTCGGATGTGCTTTTATTTTTTAACGCAACAGTTCTTTCTTTTTATGTATATACAAAAAAATTTTCTCTCTCTCTCGTTTACGGCTTTTAATGTTTCATTATTTATCCTTCTGTCTGCCCGTGTTTCTTCTCCCCTACACAGTCTTTAGTTAACAGCCGTTGGCCTTAACATTTTGTCATAAACATTACCTTTTGTTGTGCTCTAGCATGACATAATAATATTATAATATTTCTAATTTTGACACGCTTAAACAAGTGTCCACTATCGCAAGGGCAATACACACCCATCCTTCTCCCCACCCTATCCCTACACCCTCCCACACACACGTAACAGTTAGGCGGTCATTTTCTTCTCTCAAGTTTCTCCTGTTTACCGATCTAAAGACAGTCGCCAACACGAACCACTTACACGAAGTTTTTAATACTGAAAATAATTATCTGAATTGCCGCCTTTACTTGAGGCACTTGTAGACTCTGTAGGGGACCAACTCCCTCCTCACTATGGGAGGGCGAAAGTCAAGACACGCTGCGGTCTGTCCAGGAGGAGGTTTCGGGTCTTTTATGGATGAGGAATTCATTGCTCTGATGATCTGAAAAATACTTTGATAGTCCCTCACAGAGAGGGAAGAGGGAATGAGCACTGACGTTTGGTAGATGTTCACATTATGTTCTTTACACTCAATCCCACATAAAACAGCACAACTGGAAAAACCTTGTCTGTGAATGAAATTTGCTGAAGTAAAGATAGCTTTTTACTGTTAATTTCTAGGTGTAGTACCTGTCTTGTGTGACCACTCTTGAGAGCTTTAAAGAGAGGAATTGGAAGGGAGAGAAATAGACTTCGATAGGCTGTAATACCTTCAGGATTTATGGACGAAGATTGGACCATGTTTGTTATATAATTGTCATTTAAAGCTTCTTCAAACTTAGTTAAGCATTCCTCCATATTTGTCCGGTTAAGGTCTTTTTAAGACCGTTCTTAACAGAGCAAAGTGCCAAAGCGTCAAACCTCCGAAGTCCCCCACTGTCCCACTGTACTGTCAATGAATGTGCCATATGTATTGTCAAATAAATGTGGATTCGCTCAGCAAGTTGACCCAAGTTTCAATGTTCAGAATTTGTGCCCCCAAACCATTTTTGTGACCTTCATGTGGAATTTTAGCCAAACTTTGTCAAAATTAAGACATTTCGGCCAGTTCTCTCTCGACCCAGCCTCCCCCGACATCCCATTAGAAACTTCGTCTGACTTTTGTTTCCTTGTGACGTACCAACACACCACAAACCACGCACACTCCAAAAGGAATGGAAAAACCACATCATCAGCAGTCACGCGCATGCGCGTGCGATTGCGGTGGAAAGTGAACCTTAACCTTACCATGCTAGTTGTACGAAATGCCTTTTAGTCAGAGCAGCAATTCAAGTAACATAAACAGAACTATAGGGCGAGATTAAATAACTGTCAGCCTCACAGCAGAACCTATATACCAAGTAAACGAAAGAAAGAAATTAAAAATATATATATCTTTGAGATACTCGCTTTATTCATGGTCTTTACAAACTTGACTTTCAAGTCGTTATCTTTTTAAGGGGGAAAAAAACTTTCCCTTCACGATAATTCTTCACAAACCTTTCTTTAAGTGGACGGAAGTGACATGTGTACCAGAGGGCGGTGGAAGTGGCTAAAGACTTCCAGATGCTGCGATGTCTCAGAAAGAAATTTGTCGGCCGGCTAGAGGAAAGTGGTTCAAAAAGAAGTGTATATATTGTGTGTGAAGGGGCGGGAAAGTGTACCTACAAACGTTTAGGTTTAGTAATCTGCTAACTCGATCTACAACTCTATATACACTGCAATAGAAAAAAAAACACATTTATCCACCAGGCCTTCTATCTGAAGGGCGGTCTCTTGTTATTAAGGTGCTAACAGGTAAGATATTAAGTTAACATTTTAGTATATTAAGGTGCTAACCGATCTCTGAGACATGCCATAAAACAACGTGATTCCCCGCGGGCCAATAGCCAACACGCACCCACTCCTGTTGATGACATCATCAATCTCTGGGTATATCCCCGAAGCCAAATATAGCCACTGACTTCATGCGAAAGGAATGTGACCGGTTGTCGGTCAACGCGTGGAACTTTCCGCGTGAGGGAGTGTGCGAGCAGCCGGCGTGCAGGCAGCACGTGTTCAATAATAAACAAGTACACCACTGGCGTACCACTACGTCAGGCTAAAACCCACATTATGTTTGCGAAGTGCTTTAATATCTCCCAGTAAATCGGGAAAGTTACATATCTCACAGAGAGAGAGAGTCAACTGCATGCAAACTGCAAAGAATAATGCAAATAATCGCATCAAAGATAACGGGGTAGTAAAAACAGCGATAATCATTAACGAATAACATAAATATTCAAAATGATAGTTTCCCTCTCCTTCATTGATCAAAATGTGCAGACATTCAAAGAAAAAGGTTAGTCATGGGAGGGGGGGGGAGTGCTAATTAATGCGAGACCGTTATCTTCTACATTCAGGAATAAGAATTAATATACATTTTTGTAGACGAAAACGAGGGTACAAGGATAAGACGTATGTTTTTCTTAAGCGAGGTCCGCAAGCAGTGTGCGTGAATCCGGTCACGTAGCTATAATTAGACAAGTATATCTTACGTAGCGTTTGCCTTATATATATTCTCAGTCAGTAACACGTATACCTTATTCACAGTTTATATGCACCTAATGCACGAACTATAATATCCTAAGTTATGGCTACCTGTATCTCCCAGCCAGAGCAGCCGGACTGCTTTCTACTGCTGACCTTTCTAGCTTTTATTGTCAGCTTTCGAGATATCACTTCGTTTGAGTAGCGATCTATTTACGATATACTGAAACCGTGTACTGTTGATGTTCTCTAAATTAAGCCATGGGCCTAGCACAGTTCATGCTCGACACGTACAATGTTTCGAGAGAAATGGAAGGAGACAAATATTGTGTTGGCAGCGACGCTTTCACACACTCTCTCACTCTCACAGAGAATACTCATTACAATATCGTCTACACAAGCGATGTATGTACATCACGGATGTGCTTTATTTCCACGCATTATAGGCAAAATTACCTTCCACTGACCGACCAGGCCAAGCAGAGCCTTATTGGTCCTGTAGTAAAGAGATCGAGGATCCGCCTTAAGTGGCCAAGCGCACTCATCCGTTATACATGTATATAATTTCTTTTGCGTAGCGGTGTTTCGTTTAGAGCCAGCAGTAACATCTTATAAGGTAGCGAAAAAGCATGCTCCCGAGCAACATACACCTACCAAACACCACTTTGACCTACGACCTATGAATTTCCAGCCAAATTATGTGAGGACAGTTAAAACGTGTGGATTCTATAAGTGGTCAAACAAACACAAATATATCCCCACATTTTGTTTATCAGATAAACATTTTTAGGAGGTGTATCCACAATCCTTTTTTTAAAACCAAAGTATTTTCTGTCCTGTTGATAGAGTTTTGTGCGTTTCCCTGGGTTAGTGTTACCGAAATCCACTGCCTACCTAATCTTCCTCAGGGAGGGTACCACCGTAAGTGCATTGTATGACCTTCCACCCGGTGTTCTACTGCAACTCTGTGTCCTAACCATGTTCAAGATTCGTAATATTACAAGAAGAATTCGCATCTTGGTTCTGTGCAAACTGCAAACCCAGTGGAATCCAAAGCTTAGCTTTCTTCTCTGTCACTATGGAATCTCCTCTTTGCAATTTCGACACCGTTTTGGTTAAAATTATGAAAGTTAACCACGGTCCACAACATCGCCATAAAGCAAAGATCGAGGACCGAATTAACACACTGCAGTCGACATGCTGTGTCTCGGCATGAAGGCTTCACCACCATCTGACTACATGTCTACGTGTTTGTCATTATGTAAAGTTAAAGATCTAGTGGAAAACCTCTGCGGGAGGAATAATTGTTTCGATGTTGAAAGACCCCCAACAGAGGCGACGACGTTTCCCACTGAAGAAGGTGGTCATTTACAGCGCAGTATCCCTGATCTGACCCTATTTAATTCACCTCCTGATGCGAAACTGTTGCAAGGACTTGGTATAGTTCTCTATCGTTGTTCCTATCCCAGCAGCATAGAAACATGTTTGCGGCAAAATTTCCTTTGGAGACATTTGCGTCTCGGGTAAGAAATGTTTGTTGGAGAATAAAATAAATCGTTGTCAACGTATAGTTTCAAATCATAGCTACTTTAAGCTAACAAGAAAGACTTGAGCCTAGTTTTAACTGCAGCACGTAAAACTAATTCATTCTTGTTGCTATGACAATTGATCCGCAGGCCTGGGGCGGACGGTAGCGTTTCAATAGCAAATGACCAGAAACATTTACATCTATGGTGCCCTGGGCAGACAATTGTGTTGGGAGTAATCGACCGGCTGTTTCACTTACGATAAACAAGTCTGAAGGGGGCTAAAAGTTACATCTCGGGCCATAATCAGCAGTTGTTAGGAAATCCGCGAAGATTTTCTTTTTATGTGAAAGTTTTAGCGCTTAAGCGAACACTAGAAATCCCAGGGTCCCTGGTTACGCCAATGGCATCTTGCTACTCAGGGGGTGTCCCTTCAAGGGTGTGATGGCAACTTTATATCCAGCTTACAGGAGATTGCACGCATGCGACCAACTCCAACAGAGCGCTCTTCAACTGACAAACTAGCTTCTGACTGTTGAAATAAACTGATTCTCTGTAGGCAGGCATGCGGTTACGTGTTCTCTCTCTCGTGCGCACACACACACACAGATTGCGTGCACTGGTAGCATAGAAAGATATATTTCCGTCCAGAAGAAAACTTTTACAATAAAAAAAGATTGGTTGTAAAACCTGTCAAATCAAACTAATGATCGAGTGCTTGTTTCAGATATTCCCCAATATTGATGTCAATCTGAAGCAATGAACGGTTAGCAAACCAATCTTCATGGGCTTTTACTGTCGATGGGATTGATAGCATTAACATCTAGCAAAAGCAACAGTAGTCATTTATAAACATTTGTGATGGAAGAGGAACTTTCTAAACAACAAATGACATTGTCACGGAATAATACTGAAGGAAGTCTGGATCAAGGAGAAAGAATTATCAAACTGATAAACCATCCGAAATGACGCTTAAAGGATGCAAGCCACAGAAGGCACGCCTGGTAAAAGTATGGCCGGATGTTGGTAGTTCGCATGCGCCCTATCTGTGCCCTGCTTAGCGATACTCGCCAGCTCCTTCCTTCCTTGTCCCTCAGCTCACACACACAGGCAGTCTGTGAGAAAGATCCTGTCCGAGGGCTCTGTGAAGTTTTAGCAACACACGCTCATTGTGCTAACGCAAGCTTTCCCCTGTAACGAGCGCAGATGTCTGGGTATGGACCTTAGCCGAGCATTATGGATGCATGATATAGCCTTCACCCCAACTATGGATTTGACCTCTGTTTTGTTTGTTTATCTATCAGTTTATCGCTACGTGTGCAATATCTGAACGTCTGTACTTTTAACTACAAAATAATTTCTTGTCGAAACATTGTTAGCAAACTACATTCAACCTCAACCTCAAATGCCCAGCCATTATATATTCTCGTGAATTTTCTAATCAGAGCAAACAAAAGTAATGTGGCTAATGGAGGCAAGAATATACGCAGCAGTTGATGTGCGCCTCTAGTTTCAGCGAAGCGTGACACTTCGTCGGCATCAACATTGTCTTTGACTTTCACACTTGATGATGTCTTTATTCTTTAAAAAATTAACATGTATATACATGATCACAAACTTTGCAGATTTACTCCGAAAACAATTAACATGCCACAACTTAAAAGAATAAAGTATCATCTGTAAAAATCTCTGTAATATCAGAAAGTGAACGAAAGCATACGACACACATTATCTCGTGGGGTTTTTTGGGTTTTTTAAGGGGGGGGGAGGGAATGCTTGTCTTGTTTGATGTTTATTTTATTGCACTTTTGAAACCTATCATATGCTCCTCATTCTTATGTCTTTATAGATTCTACTGTAACTGCTTACGTGGGCCACTCTCGTGTGGGTGTGGCGCTGTCAAACTTATGACAAGTTTATATACTTTTATTATTCAATAGTACCTGGGCTCACGGTCGTGCTTACCTCAGTTTGGGCACATTTTGAAAATAAATGACTCCTTGTCTTTGAAAGACATTTTTAAGACATAGTGCATACTTAATCAATCAGCAGAAGATGTGTGCGCTGTCTTTGCTTCAGCACTTCTGGCGACACGAACCGGAAGTGTCTTTACACGATAACTTTCTACGCATATCTTTCGCGCACCTAATTAATGCCCGTTTATCCCCTTTCACCACTGCCGGACTAGACCTACTGGGTATGTAGCCTGCACTTGCATGTGAGTCGCTCTGAGGGTAAATGATGTTTGAATCTTCCTTCGAAGATACAGTTTGAACGGGTGGCTGAGCGGGTGTAGCAGAAAAATCGATCACCTCGAAGGTACAAACAGTGTAAATCTTCCTTCGAAAGTTTAGCAAAAGAGACTAGGCGCCAGTACATACGGAAACAAAAAATAAAATATGAAAAAACAAAAATATTATTTGACACATATTGTTGGGTTATTTTACCATGAATGCGTCTGCTAATCCACACAGAATACTATACTAACACTTTTCCAAGCGACAGACTATATCCAGTCGGTAAGCGGGTAAGGCATGTTCAGGTATTCACGCTCTTTACACAGCAGCTGCAGTATCTCTTGTCGACTTCCCCACCGACTTCATTCGAAACGTTTTCAACTCTCGCCTGTAGCTGGACAGCAAGTTAAATTGCATGATTTTGCACCCTCGCTAACCCCTAAAAAAAAAAGAAGAGAAGTAAACGCTCTGTTCTACCCATCCTCATATCGGTGAACTAGATGCATCATAAACGGCAGTGCGTACATCGGTGTGTGTAGGCTTATGAACAGTGTGCATGAGCGCGTGTGAGAAAGATGGAAAATATCTGATTAATAGCTTTTGTGAAACGTCTACTGCGCTGACATTATTTGAAACGAATGTATATTGAGTTGGCCGAAGGTTGTTGCACGTTTGGCAGAGGTGCTAGCACGCCTTTAAAACAATTTTTTCTGCCTTGACATGAATTAATATTATTATATGCTCTTCCTCGCCATCTTCAGGTGGCGCTTTAAAAGTTGGGGGTTTACCGTAGTGTCACTCCTGGTCTTATCTAGACAAATTTGGCAGCCACAGATTAAATTAAGTACACTCGATTAATGCAGATGCGTAAATATATTTAACACAGATTGTCAGCGACAGCTATGGAAAAGAGTTTTATTTTTCTTTTAGACGTGCCGACTTCGTGGCCGGACTGGATATATCTAGAGACCACCTGTCCCAGATCTTTGGTATATCAGCTCATTTTACCTGCCATGTAGTCTGTAATGTTAAGGCGCATTTAAGATTAAATTTGGTGAACTGATCAATCCTGACGCCACAAAGGACAGAGAGAGAGAGAAAAGGGCTCACCTGCATTGTCCTACAAACAAAAGATTGGCTATTTAAAAATCGTTACTGTTTACGTACTTTTGCCTTGAGTAAATACACACCTGTTTGAGGCCGCATCATAGCAACATTGAACCCTTTTTTTTATATCAAAGAAGGTTATACACTAAGAAAAAGTAGTGAGGATCGGCAGAAAACAATTATGTCGGTCAGGTGAACTTTTTTTTTCAGTGTTAGGAATTATAAGGACTCGACATATACACAGCAGCGTTATTAATCAGAAAGCATTTTCGCGTATCATATGATCTCTGAAATTAAGTGGCATATTCTGAGGCATGACCAAAATCACAGGGTTTGGATTTGTTTTGGTTTTTCTGGGGTGGGGGTGGGGAAAAACGCACTCAGTCTAGGGACGGTTCAATGAGAAGCAAACATGTGCTTTGAGGAAAACTGTTGTTTACTGGGCATGGGATTTATCATATTGTTTCAGTTTCAAAGATCTGTAATCATGCAGGTTTGGTTTCATACTGACTCAAAAGGAAAAAAAAGAACAATTTCTTATGAAGTGATGGATACAAATACATTTGTGTATTGCGTGTTGGCTGAAACTCAGTTGTATTCTCTGATAAACTACTGGGAAGTCAATCACTGATAAGTTGCACAATTAAGCCAGAGCTTGCAGTAGTAAACATTCAATGTTGGTTACAACAGAGTGTTTGATCTAACACACCCAGCAGAGATCAGACGATAATGCTTGGTTTTGTTTTTTTTTTAACTATCCTAGACCATTAAAGAACGTTTCTGTTTTCAAGCCAGGAAATTTGCACATGGCAAGTATAAAAGATGTAATCCTACTCTCATACTACAAGTGTATATAGTCCATTACTGTTCAGAGGTACATGCCTCTATGTAGGCTTACAGTTAGTTTCTGCCTTTTATTATTTATGTACCATGTTATAACCAAAGTAGCACAAATTGTTTCAACCAAGATTATTAAACTTTTAGTGTTAACAGCATATAGTTTGTCCCACAAGTACTGTCCACGAAGACCAGTGTATACAAACTACTTTATCATTTTAAAGTCTCCAAAACTGTGGAAATATAACCACATATACTGTCAAACTTAAATTTAGCTAGGTGATACTTGGCATAAGCTTAGCACGAATCAAAATTTTCTCTTTATCTGACCCACTATTAAAAGTTTCTTTCACCTCACTAAAGATAAAAAAAACTATTTTGTCTCACAATTTCTTCAATGTTATTTAGTTAAATCCTGAGGGTCAGTGGATTTTGTAAAATAATTCTGTAGAACTCATAAAAAGCTTTCTGTTTAGAAAGAAGTACAATATAAATAGTTTGCATTGCTCACATAAATGTATGGTACATTAACAATGTTTGTAAGTTTACTTTATTACATATCTGTTATTATTTAGTAAGTTTATGTAGACCTGGGAAAAAAGTGTTGATAATTATATCAACACTTATTTTTATTTATAGTTACCCATAGGCTAATTAAAATGAACAAACATATGTGCAGTCTATGATGTCAATAAAGTGTCTACTGATGTTCTTTCTTACTTCTTGGCCAATTCCAAACTGTATTTAAATGACATTTATCTACTGAACCACTACAGTGACAGCTAGTAAAAACTGTTTATTTGTAAATAATAACCAGTTGTGAGAGCTACCTTCTAAATATGGCAAAGATGTTTTGTCTATCTGCAAGTCAGGCAGGTCTGAGCTGTGAATAAAAACTTTTGTTTACAGTTTTCATATGTGTGTGTGCACACATAAGAGAAAGAGACTTCTATGTAATTTCAAATGCAATGTTTGTGACATAAGACTAATCAATCAAGGCTAGATAAGTTCTTTCTCTTTCGCTGCATTCATTCATCTTTTATTCTCTAGCAGCAGCTGGTTCTACACATGGAAAACAGAACAGAGTGGCAACATTAAAATTCAAACAGGTATTGTATTCATTTTCTGCATGCTGAACCAATTCAATGAATGAATGCCATATGATCACAAACAGATTATTTACACATGAAATTAACTGGAACAGAACAATACCTTATTCTGCATTATGCAAAAATGTAAAAATAAAACAATATCATAATTCATATATTTCTCTCCATTTTATATCACTGTTCAGCACAGATGACTGAGTCAATTGGCAGGCTGTCGGAATAGTTCTCCATCAGGCTTTCAATCCTGGTTGAAACACGTCAAAGACATCACAGATTTCTCTCTTTCTGAATGTTCTGTACCATAATCCTTCTGAATCTGCTCCGGACAGGACAACCGTTCAATGGAAAGACCAGAGGCTGCATAAAAGACCATGTACAGTCACCAAAGTATAACAGATAAAACGCGTGTGAACAAGCATTAAAGCAACTTACTATGCAGTCACATGAACTGTTCGCAAAATCTGGCTGTGAACAAGAGAACACACCCGCACAGTGTCTCTGGCAGGTCAATGCTACAACGCCAGGTTTTGCGTCACCATGATCTGGCACCCGCTGTTGACATGTTCGATGATCTGCTGCTTCAGTTTGACCACTTGCTCGCGAAGACTGGAGGCAGTGGTTACCAGGTCACTGTTCTGACCTTTCAGTTCTTTTACCCGTTCCTCTAACCGGGCAATGCGCTCCAACTTTCGCGTGCGACACTTGCGAGCTGCCACCCGATTCCGTGCGCGCTTCCTCTCGAGCTTGATACGCTCCTGCGATTCCATGTTGATGGGGGAGAGGGGCGGGGAGGAACTCAGGCACGGAACAGTCTGTGGCTCCTCCTCAAGTTTCGGTACCCGAATGTCCACGACTGAGGAGGGTTGCTGTACATGAGATGGCACTGTGGAGGATTTGGCGAGGTGCGAAATCAGTCCCGTTCCGGTAGCAGACGACACGGGAAGGGCACCAGCAGACGACAGGACGACACCATTCGGAAGCGTGGTGGTGGCGGATAGCTGGTGGAGACTTGTCACGGGAAGAGAGTATGCGACTGTGTTGGATGGGAAAGTCTGCCCAACGGAGTTGCTGGAAGTGACCACAACTTTGGCATGTGGAACAGGATGGGGTTGGTCGTCGTCCTTCGACGACAGTTCTGTCACGCCTGGCTGGTGAAGCTGAGCAAGCGCATCGACGAACCCTCGTGCGTATGCCTCTTGTTCCTCCGTCACGAACTTTGGAAACAGGAACTGCGTGGGTGTCGGCGTTGTTGTCACCAAACCATTCGCTTGAATGATCATCTTCTCCAATTCAGGAGACGCCAACTTAAGCATGTTCAAGTCTGGCGACTGTAATATAGTTGTCAGTTTTCTTGCCTTGTTGCTGGAGCCATTGAAGTCAAGAGTCATTGTTCTTTTCAGTCTCTTTACAGCAGACTCGGGGCCGCTACCGTCCGATGGATACATCGTTGCTTCCATTCTAACGGAGGGAACACGAAGATCCAGTTTGAATTAGAAATCTGTGTTCAACTTCTGTGGCAGGTGTTGTCTCTAAGATGAGTCACAAGTCGAATACGGAGTTCCCGTCCGCGTATTCCAGTTAAGTGTTGGTGGACAACTCACATAGGACACTAGCATGCAATGACACCAATCCTTTCTACCGCCTATTTAACAGATGACTCATGGTGCTTAATTTAGAATGACATCATCTTTACGAGCGTTCATTGGCTAGAAATGATATCATAGTCACGTGATCTTCTCAACTCTGGGAACCCCGATTGGTCGATATCATGACGTTAAAAATTAAAGGCAGTATGGGATAGAATACTGCATGTTGTGCTCTACGTCACAGATCATGTGCACATAATTCCATACTTGGAAGGGGATTCCACTATAGTCACAAACCTAACACCCGCCTATTTGAATCACAGTAAAACCTACAAACCAGATAGCAGTAAGCATAGAGTTTTATACCAACCAACAAACAAATCAAAATATATTTATAAATCAAAGCAATTCATATAATTTAATGTGGTGCTTGTGTTGCTTCAAAATTCTGTTTGTTGAAAAATTAAAAAAATTGAAATTTTTCTCGATCTAGAATATAGTTTTAGTTTAATTATTCCTTGCTACTCCCGGAAAATCATAGGGCCGCATATATATATATAGAGTAAGTCAAAACGTACATATGACGAGGTTGTCAAAAGGGAAACAGGAAAAAAAAAACTTTTGGGTGAGAGAACTATTTTTATCAAAATGATTCATGACCACGGCTACTTGCATGGGTCACCTGACACTATTGAGAAATCGCTCTTAAACGGATCAGTTTAGCTTGTTGTGTACTCACTGAATGCATAAAACAAATTCAATATCAGTTTGAAACTAGTCAGACATTGCGGGGACCAATTGACGTGTCCGTCGCTGAAAAAAAAGTTTGCTGGACATCTGAAGGGAGATAACACGAACGCGCTGCGTGTTCGCAAGCAGACGATAATCAGCAAGGGTTTATAACGTCTGTCAGTCGTGGTGTGTGTGTACAACGTAAAGACATTTATTGTAAACAAACATACCTAAATTATAAATATAACTATGACTTTAAACATAGAAATGTGTCCTTTAAGATACCGGTCAGTGATATAATTATAAAGCATTAGAAAATAACATTAAAAATTTCTTCAAAATTCAGGTATTTGATTAACAATGTAAATACAGATCTGTCAAAATATACTTATACTAAGGGGTATAAACACTTACATATTTGCGTACATCCAAATGTGCACACGTATACAGATGATGATTAATTTAGGTGCTGTGGTTAGCAATTTGTTTGGATTTCCACAAGTGACTTGTTACAAGTAATTTTGATGTAGAGGCTGATACTAACCGCTCTTTCTGTAAATTATAAGCGATATACAGACATGACACATATAAATGTGAACTAATTCATACAAGTTCATATCTTCAAACACACATGTCTAAACATGCAAGTACAACGTACTTGCAGCTATCTCAAAACATTCACTTTATTGTTTTCTCAAATATTCTAAACATTTTTTTTTTTTATTGGTGATCAACCTTTTCAGACAGGTTTTCAACTTAGAGTCACAGTACCTGGAAGACCTCGTCAGTAATGTCTGTAATTGAAGGGGCAGACCAAGGGACAGGTTTCAAATGTAACAAGGAGAATGATGAAAGCATTAGTGCCGATGACCAGCAAAGATGCATAAGTTTTCCCCAAAGTCAGACAGATGGGTCATCAGGCCAGCCCGAGGTAAACTAAAAATAGCAAGCAAGCTCAAATAATGCCATACTTGGGTAATCATTCATATGAACTTTGACCAAAGAGAACATTATTTAATGCCATATTTAAAATGTTAAATGTATAGATGCTTTTAGTGACAGTTGTTCACCTCTTTCTTACTGAATAAGAAGAAACCAGCATTCATTAAAAGGTGAACTTTGAATTTGGTGTTAGTATGAACAACAACCTTCCCTAACATCCATTTACCTCCTGTAAGGAATATCTATTTTTAGTAGAAATTCTAAAAATTTAAGAAAAATGTAAATGCATTTCAATCTTCATTAGTGAATGAGGGGTTAGAGACCACACTTATTTTGAGGGTTAACATTTTTGTGAAGGTGGTGCCGTTTCCCGTATTTTGCTGACTTTTCTTCCCCAGTCCATTTTTTAGGGGGTCAGCATATAAGGGTCAGCTAGGGAAAGATATAGGCAACAATTAAAGTGGTTAGTGTGCATATCTTTAGCCTTGGACTGATCACTCAGCTATCTGCTTCTCTTATTTAAGAAAGTCTTTTAATATAACTCAGGCAACAAGGGGATTAAAAACATATGTAACACTCATGTAGACAAAGACACTTTTGCTCAGCTTATACATTATTTATACACAAACCATGAAAGGCAGAAGAAAATTTGTAAATTTGCCTTAAACTGTTATCAGCCTATATCAAGTGTTTGTGAAGTATAAATGAGTGAGACATGCCTTGTGACCGACTGTCATGACTGATTAAGATCTGAGATAAGACTAGAAAAGGGACCTGCCTTATTTGGCGTCACATACATTTAAAAAAAACACTTTTGTACCATTTACATATGGATTTGTATGTGTATGTCCACACACAGAGACACACATTCTGTCACAGTATTCTTGACACTGACAATATTAGCAAAAGCTAATCCACAATTTAAGAGTGCAAATGTGTGTCGAAATGATCATTTTAAAGTAGGAGACCTCTGAACTGACAACAGTTTTCATGACTGTTGCTTTGTGTTGCTCACACAGCTATCACTAGCACAGTCTGAGCATGGTACATAGGAGAGTAAAGTGTATGAGCACTTTTGTGGGCAACTGAATTATAGGATTGCAAGAGACAGAATGTGTTGTCAGTGTTACAAAGCTCAAGGTAGTCTTTGAATAGGGGACACTCGACAGGAGAGGGCCTACATCCTGTGGATGAGACACAGGAAGTGAAGAACTGCTTACTAATGCCCTGAATGGTTGATCCTAGCTCAGGAAAACTTAATGACCTTAACACCCTTCTAGTCACTTGCAAGCAGCATTCTTCTTTTTGCTGAGAATGTTAACAGTTTCACTGTAAAAATGTGTGCAAAGTAGTGAACAACTATCATAATTTATAATTTGGATGTTGCTATATTAAATGACACTCTTAGATAAGATTTAGTTACACATCCAGTATCCTTCATAATCATCTAGGTAATATATGGGTTTGGGTGGAGTTTGGGGAGTAACAAAAATCTGTAAAAGATATCTATATTGTAAAGAAAAAAGATTAATAAATGCAAATATTAATGAAAATATGGAGAATGAAGTGTCTGTTAAGAATGATGTATAAAGCAACATTTCAAAAATATTTATGTGTAGATTACATCCTCTAGTGAGTCATCATTCTGTCCTCCCTTCTCAGTCCAAGGCAGGAAAGAGTTAACACAAATGTGTTTATCTTATGTCTTTTTTTCAACATGTTGTGTTCTTTAAAATAAAATACTTCGTCCTTAAATTATTCTTCAAAACTGCATGGTAAATATGAAGGATATTCTGAGGATGGGTTTTCTTTTTTCTCTTCCTCCATCCCCTCTGTTGTCATTATGAAGACATGAAGATGCAGTGTACGGAGCCTGTTGATGTGTCGCAATATTTGTTGACAGGTGTTCCTGAGCCTGGTATGGCATGGCTACAAACTAGGTGTGGCCTACTATGAGGTGGACTGCCCAAAGGTCAACTTCATGCCTGACTGCCCAGAAAAGGAAGATCTTGAGTTACTGCAGCAAGGTTGATCATCATTGAGGAAGATTGGGGGAAGGGGAAAGTTATAAACCAATGAATTACTTTTTAAAACAAATATAGAAAGTGATCATGAGTGACATGCCAGTGTTTTTATTTTTAAAGAGTAATGTCTTATAACTACTCAGTGCATTTCCTGGAAATGAAAGCTGTTTATAGGCAGTAATTTATTCTGTAGAATTGTTTGTTGTAGAATGTTTGACTCACTGTTACAGCGTTTTACTTAGGAGTCATTTTCCATTTTCATTTTCCATTTCAGTATGGTCATGTCAAATCAGTGCGAAACTATATTTAGAACTGTCATTTGTACTTAAAACATTAGTAGATCTTTTCTTTTGTCTTTTACTTTGCAGTTCTAAAGCAGGTTCAGCCATCCTGTGTCATTCTCAGCTCAAAACAAGATGAGCGTCTTCTGAAAGTTCTCAAGAAAACAGGTAATGACAGTTATAATTGACAAAGAAAGGCACAAAAATTTGTTACTTGTTTTATAATTTTCTCATTTTTGTTATCATGTCTCATTAGATTAATTGTTTTAAATTGAAACTTTTATTCTGACATAGCAGTAAGAAAGTAGCAGTTCAGGAAATTTGTGATTTTGTGTCCTTAGTGTCTGAAGGTGGAGATTTGGATGATGATGCAGAGAATATTCTTCATTTTTTACCTAATGGAGATTTTGGTAAGTTGGCATGACTTCTATGTAATTTTCTAGATTATTTTTGCATTTTAAATTATCATGCCTTATCTCACCTTATCTTGCCTTAAAGCACAAACATTTTTTTAAATGATGTCTCTACAATAAGTCTTTTATAAGACTGAAGGAAGATATGAACATTAAATCAAAGCCCACATTGAGTACACGCAGACATGTTTTGTGGTGAAATTTTGAGGTTAGAGAAAGAAATGATTTTAAGCACAATGAACCAAGATTGTTTGTTTCTGTAACAATAGAGGATATTATCCTAAAACTTTCCAAGCAGGAAATAAGCATGTTGAAAATTATACAACAATGACTACTCCCATTTGATATGCATGTTTGCTCAGGGCTTGAGGTAAGCAAGCGAAGAATTCTGTCCCTTACTCTCCCTGGCTTGCATAGTCACAGCACAGAGACGGAGCGGGCCCTATATTTTTCTTCCATCATGCCTGCAGACAATGTTTGTGTGGTGAGTATAGGCCTATGCTCACAGGCCTAAACTGGCATTTATTAAAAATCCTTTTCATATGTTTCAACTGCTATAATAAGATGATAACAATTTGAATTTGTCAAGCTCTAAAATAATTGTTCTTTAAAGAACATAGCAGGATTATTTTATTTTTGATTGCCCATTAAGTGATAGTATTATGGTATGAAAATTAATCAGGAGTCATTTTGTTTTACAAAGCAAACTCATTGTTTTCTTAGTACACACCGGACATCCTTGAGCCAGAGTTTGGTGCTCCTTGGAGTTATTTACAAGCAGAACACAAAAGTACCTTATGAATCACACATTATTATGAAGAAGTTTATTCTTCATCGCACAGTTTACTGTTTAGTCATGTATTCCTAATGCATCATGCAATAAGTAGGTCACAGAAATTGGGGAGGTCGATAGCCGAGGGGTTAGAGCACTGGTACCCGAACTGAGGCAGGCTAGTTCAATACGTACCTGAGTAGCGTGACAAATTTCCAATCAACCCAGCTGCCAGGAATGGGTACCTGACTGCATAGAGGGTTGGAGAAGGTAAGGCAGCAAGGGATAAGAAATGGCCACCGCCCTCACATAAAGCTGACCCCGAGAAAAGTGAAGTCTTTAACACCTCACTCCCCAGTGACCTTTATCTTTACACAGAAATTATGTTGTACATTACATATGAATGCTTGCAGATTTAGAGTATAATATGAATCAGAGTTGTGTTGGTTGATAACTGTAAAGCATGTTCAGGTCAGGGCCATTGGAGGACTGCTGAAGTACCTGAATCAGGCCAGAGTAGGAGTAGAGCTTGAAGATACCAATGTTCGAGTTCCCATCCTTGGTTTTTGCATGTTCACTGTGTGAGTAGAGTTACAGGTTGTTTTAAGCTATAACAGTTCATCAAGTCAATTAGACTGCAATACTTAGTGTCTTTAGCTTGTTACAATAGCCTTTAATATCTGATTACATGGTCTACTAGACTGTCTATAAGTAGGATTTTTTTTTTAGTATGACCACTCATTAACAAATTCCATACTTTTGTTGTGTGTTAAATTTTATTTTTTCGCTTTTTCAGGGAGGATCAAATAATCATGGATAATATTACATATAGGTTGGTAAATGTTTGCAAAAATAAAATGTATGAAGTTTCATCTTTCATTCATAAAACGAATGCTGGGGCATCACAAACAGTGTGGCACATAGTTTTATTATATAGTTGCATTTTACTTTTATATATGTGGAATATATGTTTTGCTTAAATAATTTTTTTATGGTAGGTAGTATTTGAGATCTATACACAACCACTGAGGAGTGAGGACTGGTAAAGTGATGGGGGAAGGGGGGAGAAAGAGAAAGATTTGGTCAGGAAATAATTTTTGGCATCTTATTTGCAAGATTGAAGAAGAATAATGCATATGGTGACCCTTCAAAAAATTATTTGTTCTTGTGGTTACAAAAGAAACAACTGTTATATTTTTTGTTACATAGAATTGTTGCAAGAATATAATTACATTAAAATACTTTCTGCTTATTTTTTTCTTGCCAGTGCTTTGCAGATATTTCATAAAGAAGCACACCCATCAGTGTACAAAGTTGGTACCACCAACAGCTGCAAAGAAGGACTCAGCCTATTTGGTATACTTTCTTACTTCTTATTATGCATGCATACCTATATTTGTGCTATTTATTTGATAGGTTAGTCTTGTATAGATGAAAGGAGTAGTAAGGGAGATAAATTGGTCATTCTGAAGACAGCAAGGTTTCTGTTAGTCAAGATTTCATACAAATTAAAATATGATAAAAACAGTCTTTAAAAAATTCTTTAAAATCCTTGTAGCAATTTTTTTAAATGCATGTGCAGGAATTCTGAATAGATGCAGATCTCAAATTGGAAGCAAGAAACTGAGGTGGTAAAGGATTTTCATAAGTTGAGTAATTTTTTGCATGTGTAAAGACTTAAAGTACTGTGGAAAAAAATTTAAAACAATCACCAGAAAGAAACCCATTTCTTGACTATACACATTTTAAACTAAATGACATTTTTAGATTAAAAAACAAATATTTTCTGTTTATGTTTTCACACAGTTTTAACTTTAGTCATCTTGTTCAAAGGTTAAGGGCAGTATCTAGTATCCAAAAGCCCCCAGCATGTTACTTTCCAAAATGCTCCCCAGTCCTCTGCCCACCTAAATAATGGATGATAAAAAAGAATCAGCCAACTCATGACTTGAAAACGACAGATTCTATCACTTGATTTGGACTTTCCTCTTTCAAAGGATCTTTCGTGTTCTCATGCAGGCAGTGGTTTTTTCGACCCCTTAAAAATCTTACCACCATACGACATCGACTGGATGCTATTTCATTTTTTATCCAGTTGTGCAACGGGGAAGCTGTGAATTCACTACAGGCTTGTCTGAAAGAGATAAAAAATATTCCTGTAAATATGAATTTATTTGTCTGTCTAATAGTATTGTGATTTTGTTTTCTCTTTGAGTAAAAGATGTTTCCCTTTCTTCTTATTATTAAAATTGCATTAAAGTATAATTGTATGAATCGCTTCATTGGTTTGCATTCCTGGTGCTATTTAAACACAAATAATCTTTTTTAAAAATGTTTACCATGCAAACGCAAAGTCCTATAGATGTAGCTTTGGTTTCAAAATTGATATCAAGTATTTGATTTTACCTTAATATGGTCAAAGTTTTCTGTGTGCTTTATTTTCAGAGGATCTTGGCTAGAATGATCCAGGCACAAGTGATGCCTGTAGATTGGATGGCACTGTACAAGGTAAGTTGTTGAATTTCTGATTTCTAATTTTTAAAAAATTTTCTAATTCAGTCCCTAGAGTGTAAATCCAGTTAACCTATTGCTCAATATTAGAGCCATGAACTGTAATTCTGTTGTGCAGGCTACAGAATACTGCTACCTGCAGGATAGCACATAACATGGGAAGAACATTCATATATGCACTCTTAACGTGTTGTAATTTCCCTTTGCAAATCAATTCCAATTAAATATTGATTTAGACTTACACTATAGTCTTCTTCACATAGAGTTGATTTTGAATATGTTCATTACAAAAGATTAATATTAATACCTTTCAAAACTTAGATTTCCTTATGTTTCTATGAAGCTACAAGGTTTGTGTGTGTGTTTTATTTAATAGGAATAATAAATGTGTTATTTGTATTGCACATAATCACACGCTCACAAAAGAGCATACTCTCAATGTTCAAGACAAGTAGGAGACATAGAATATGAAAGACAGAGGGAGAAACAACTATGCAGACAAGTAATAAAAGACAAACATAGAGGACACAAAGAGGAATCAGAGAACAATGATTTTTATTGTTTTGTTTTACATTATTAGACTGTTTACCATGCTGTCTACATCAGAGATATTTGCCGAGCACAGGTTCAGCAGGTGGACATTTTCAGAAAGGTATCACATATATTTTGCTGTCGCATTGTCACCAAGGATACCTTAAACATCTCATTCAGTTCTTGAAGAAAATGAATTAAAATTGCAGATTTTATTATTGATTGCATCTGAAGAAATTGAAGCAAATTATATAAAATTTGTTACCTCAAATATTTTCTGAGTAGAGAGTTTTGTTGTATGTTTTATGTGAGGGCGCGTTACATGCTTGACTAAATATGATTATGTGTATCACCAGTTAGATGTGTAAACATCAGAAACAAATTAAAGCTGAAATCCAGGGCTTTAACTTAAGCTTTTTAACACTAACTATTCCACAATGAAATATTGTTGAAGTTTGGGGGTTTACCCTTGTGAAAGGTAAGCAATGGCAAACTTTTTTATCTACAGATTGGGAAAAAATTCACAGATGACCTTCATAAAGTGGCTAATCTTCTCAGCAAAACAGTAAGAACATTTATGAATTAGTTTAAGCAAGAACAAAGTAAACAGTAAAAGAGTTAGACTTATTTACAAACTTTGTGGGACATGCTGATAAATTCCAGTGCATTAAGTCCTTTGACTGCAGAAATTCAATAGGTTGAGTCACAAAACCATGAGTATTTGAAAGCATATTTGAGAGACCAGTTTGACTACATTTTGTCTGCTTGATAAAAGTAGTCTACCCTTGCGCCTAGAGTAGAAAAGTTTGATGATTAAAAATCTTAGTGTGCAAGTATTTCTATTTTTATTTTTTTGCTATCATCTTAGTGCCTGTTTTTCTCTAAGGTGGATTTTGATGCTTCAGTCAGTCAGAATCGGTTTGTGGTCAGACCTGGGCTTGATCATGTCCTGGATGAAAGTCAGTACACCAGATAAGAGACTCTTTTTATAAGCTTGTTGAAAAATGTCTTCATCAGCTCAT
Organism: Pomacea maculata; assembly: GCA_004794325.1. Taxonomy (NCBI): domain Eukaryota; kingdom Metazoa; phylum Mollusca; class Gastropoda; order Architaenioglossa; family Ampullariidae; genus Pomacea; species Pomacea maculata. The sequence goes on from SRHC01003033.1 coordinate 71,249, forward strand.
ACCTTGTTTAAAGACCACTTGCAAGCCATGCGCAAAGCTCACAAGACCTTGAACAAGGCTTGCAAACCCCATAAAGTGTGGTTTGTTGCAACATGAGAATAGTCCCCAAAGAGACCATTGTCCTTTATTGAGAATATAATGATATTATACTAGCCTGTGAAGAATTGATTTTGAACTTTCTATTGTTGGTGATGACAGAAAAGCGACTGTACCATGGATTACCTGATCTGATGACCAAAGTAGCACGTGAGGAACTGTCACGGCTTGGTGAAAATGTCACTGCCTGCAATGTCATCTATATGCCACAGGCACTAAGCACTTTCTTCTTTTAAACAGTAACTGAGATTCTTGGTGAATGAAAGAATACTAGCTGTGACATGTAACACATTCTGTAGTGTTTAACTGACATAATGTACATAATGTAAAAACTCTCTTGCACCATGTAAACTAGGCTGTTTGCTTTCTAGCATTTCAGTGGAGCTTTGTTACTGTCTTCCTCATGATCTTGTGGTCCTAAGCTTGTGTCTTTAAGACAATGATTTATGCCTGATGCCTTGTGAGGGAGCGAATAGCCTAGAGCACTAGTATACAAACTGAGAGGTCTACCTGTGTAGTACACCTCACTTTCCCTAGTCAACCCAGGAATTGGTACTTCTCCAAAGAGACAGTTGAGGAGAGGAGAAAAATGAAAAAGAGGTCTCGAACACCTCACCAAAGATTGATCCTCTTTGACCTCACTTCCTAATGACCTGAAAAAGGTCATGGGACAACCTTTACCTTGTTGAGTAGTGATAGGAGGTTCAAGCCATGTGAAATGGAATTCTAACAATATGTGCAATGCAAGAAAATCAATCCATATATATTAACTTTTCCTCATTCCCCAGATTTGCTACCTGCTTGCCATTCCCAAAGCTGAAGGACTGATCAATGAAGAAGATTTTACAATGCCTGGTTTGCAGTTTATGGTCAGTATACATTTTAAAACAGAACAGAATTGAGCTTGATTATGTAGGTGCACTCTTTTGATGTTTGAATGAATAGGATAAGAAATTTGCTTATTTATCAGTTAAGTTTATTGTTGCAAAGAAAGTATTTCAGATATCAGAACAGCAGTTTTGTTATATCTGTTTATTTCTTCCCCAAACATGACAGTTTGAATCAAATGGTGTTTTGCACTACAAATCTGCAAGGACAAAAGGTTTGACTTTATTAATATGTTTTGAAAACTTTACTTTTTGTTGAGAGCCTTGAAAATCAGCATTGAGTTATGATTACACAAGTTAATTATTCAAAATAAAGTAGTGCTTCTGTAAAACTTCTGCTTTATGAACAGATTCTCTTTATTTTTGTGTTATTTTTCTGTTTTTCTTAATATATTTCACCTTAAAGGTTTTATCTTGTCCCATTGTAAAGCAACATTCTTCTGTTCATTTTATTGTAAAAGTATTTATAATTAAGATGTTCTCAATCTTTGTTATTGACCTGTTATACAGAGATTGAGATCAATCATTTAAAAGCTCAAACTAATTCTTGACTGTATTACATTTGCCCTTAAACTGTAGTTTGACATTTAAGACTTTAATGATTGAAGGTCAATAAGTTCAGAGAAGTAAAGCGAAAGATCTCACATTCTTTCAGCTGTAGGTGCAGAAAACTGCATATGGTTCATTCTAGGGGATGATCTGCAGAAAGCAGATTCCACACATATTTTGGTGCCTTTATTTATTGTTTTTTTTTTGTTGTTGTTGTTGTTGTTTTACTGAAAGCCAAAGTGAAGTGCAAGACCAAAGACTATGGAGTCTCTGTGTTGGATAACTTTAAGTTTTTGTTCCAGAAGTGTGACATAGACTCTCTTGGGATAGTGTATATAGACACTTAATTTAACATTAAACTTATCTTTGGTTAATTAGTATCTTTGTATATGTTGTGCTTATATTCTACATTTCCTTTAAATTGAGAAAAAATAACATGTAATTAGCTTATTTTAGCAAAATGTTTTCAGACTTGGATGGATGGAGTCGGAGAATATTTAGAAGAATTAACTGAAATTAATTTCTTTGAAAATTAATTTGAATAAGATATTTTCTGATAAAATCTGTTCAAGTAAAACACTTTAATGCTTACATACAAGTGTATATATTTCGGAGCACATCACTCATGCTTCCTTACCCAGTCATAAACATTCAAGTAAATTCTCACACAGCTTAATAGCTTAATCACTGTATTGAAGATACTCACTGTCTGATGGTTTAAGGTGAGACATTTTCACCAAGTTTGTTGGCTTTTTCAGACTGTCCATTGTTAATAATTAAATTCGCTGATAAACATAAAATATATAATTAAATATAAAATAGATTTTAAAGATCAAACTTCTACCTTCTGGCAGGTGAGAATGGTTTGACATGGGGAGGGAGGGAAAGGTGCTTATTGATCCAGATGGAAGTAAAGCATGATCACGCATAGCTGGTGCCACATGATCCTCTCCTGTCTCCTCCAGGTCAAACCATTTCTTGTCCTAAGGTAGAAGTTGGGGCTTTTATGCATACATGATTATCTGAAGCTCCTCACTTTTGCAGAACTGGATGCCATGCTCGGTGATACTCTGTGTGAAATCAAAGGTAAACAATGTTCTAGGTTTATTATTTGCAACAAATGACAGCATCTAGTTCTTGTTTTTGCTTTTGTGCTTGTTGTTTATGTTTGGAAAAGAAAATTTAGTCTGGACTCTGATACCCTGCTTGCATTCAGTTCATTTGTTTTATCTGATGATGCTGCTTAAAAAAAAAAAATCTTGAAATCCAGATTACTACCTATTAAGTTCCATTTTTGTTTCTGCAACAAAATAATTGTATGGTTAATTAGAAAGTAAGGGGTATTGTGACTTTTATGGACTTAAGTTATTAGCATTTATAAGTATGTGATGCTTCTACTTGCAGATGAACTAATTTGGTACATTAAGCATTTAAATATTTAAGAATACTGTGTTTTGATGCATAGGGTGTGGCTGTATATGCAGTACATCATAGCATGTCACTGACAAATCTTAGTGTAATTGTGATGGGATCAAATGTGATGCTTGCTTGTGACAGACATGGAGACAAGTATCATGCACAGACTTCAGAACGCTATTGTAGATTCTTCTCAAGTCCTGCTGGATGTAATGGAGTATGCAGCAGAACTGGACTGGTTGGTCTGATATCTCTCAATACGTTTTTTTAATTATGTGTTCAGGGTATTGTGTTACTATGGTAACTACATATGAAATTAATTTGCCCACATTTTCTGCAAACATAAATCTTTTGTATTGATAGTTTGTTGTCATGGAATGGAGTTTTGGAAAAGATTAGAGTTGTCTTGATTCAGACGTACTTGCTCAGAACTTAGAGCAGCAGTACAGTAAAAAAAACAATTGCCTGTGGATTTTTACCTTTCAGCCTACTGGCCCTTGCAGCCTGTGCTCAGGAATTTGGGTATGTGTGTCCAGAACTAACTGAAGAATGCATTATTGATGTCAAGAAGGGACGGTGAGTGGCTCACTGGCTAATTTAGTGTTAGTTTCAAGTTACTTCACAGGTATCTCCAGAGATTAAAAAAGGTATTAAGTTCCTGAGTCTAGTGGCAAGGGATAGTGAACATAAGTGCTTCTTGGCATAAAGAAAATAAAGCACAACCTTTTCTGTCTGCCATCTTTAACTTCTCAGATAAATCAGGTACTCATGTACAGCTGCTGAGTGGATACAGCTGAAAACTAAACATTTAACACCATTGAACCAGGAAAAAATAACGATAACTTTATATTGGTGACGGGGAGGACTTGGCTGTTTAACTTCAATGCCATATTTAATCCAGCTGTTCAAACAATGCAGTTTTAGAAGCGATACTTGTTAGAATTTGTCTGCATTGCATGATTCTTTTGCAGATTCATACACTTTAAGGGTTGATTTCATACAACTGGCTTCACCTTTGCTGTAGTCCTGGCAGGCAGATTAACTGAGAAAAGGGAGGTAACAATGTTTTGATACTATATTTTCAAAGAATATAATGCTCACAATGTTTTGGGAACTAATACTTTTGCAGGCATCCATTGCAAGAGCTTTGTTGCAGTCCATATGTACCAAACAATGTGCAGTCTGGAGGTGGCCATGCAAAGGTCAAGATCTTGACAGGACCAAATGCTTGTGGAAAGAGTGTCTACCTGAAGCAGGTATTCAATGAAACATTTACCAAAAATATGTCAACACATGGTGCATTCTTCACAAAGTCTAATCATATCAGAAATGTAATGCCACAAACAATTCCTCCCTTGAAGTATGTTTGTCTTGCCACATATAGCATAATATGCCTGACAGTTAAAGGGCATGAACAAGAGGATGCTATACAATAAACCTGACTTTGAAAAGGACATCTGAGGAGTCAATATTAGGTGGCATTTTTTTTCCAAAAGCTTATTGAATATAACCCCCCCAAAATGGTTGGTTTTCCAGGTGGCGCTTATAGTTTACATGGCTCACATTGGGAGTTTTGTGCCAGCAGAGAGTGCAGTTATTGGTGAGGTAGACAGAATTTTTTCTCGAATCAAATCCCTTGAAAGTGTCTCTGTTGGCCTATCAACATTCATGCTTGACCTCAACCAGGTGAAGATGAGACTCATGTATTTATAGCTTCTATTCATGCTTTAAGCTCATTTTAGACAACTGAAGCAGATGCTGTGATGTTTGCAATCTGTTAATGCAGCATACACTGATGAAATATTGAAAATGCAAAATCTCTAAACTTATGAGAAAATGTGCAGTTTGAACTTTTGGGTTTTTTTTCTTGTATGTATTGTTTTATTGTTGTGATATTTTAAATTAGATTTTCTCCTGAAGTATAACAAAACATATTTAAATCATTTTGCATATCTTTTTGTAATTAAAAGATATTTTTGAAATTCATAATTTCAAAGGGGGACTGGTCATTTTGCAGCAAAACCACTTTTGCTCTAGTCATATCGCCTCACAGCCAGAGTCAAATTGTCCCAGGTCTGTCCATTTTGTCTCAGATAAGACCATTTCATCCCATCACCACAAAGTCAAATCGTCCCAGATCCAAAAGATTTTTTCTCTTTAAATATAATCTTTTAAATTAAAGATTGTGTCATCATTTTATTGTTAACCTGCATTTTGACTTTTTTGCCTATCACTGTTTTTTTGTTTTTTTTTGTTTTGTTTTGTTTTTTTCTGTCGTTCGCCTCTTTTATCACACTTGGAGACCAGCTCTTGATATGAAATTGGTGGTCTTCTGTAGAGTCTCCACTGGCCCGTACAGCTTGTTGTGCAGGGTCTCCGACTGTGGCCACGTCTCTTGCCTATCACTGTTATGTGTGTCCTATGGGCCTGGGACGATTTGACTTTATGGTGTTGGATGAAATGGTCTTACTTGGAACGAAATGAATATGTTGAGACGATTTGACTTGGGCTGTGGGACGAAATGATCGGTAACCATTGCAAGCCAGCAGAAACATTTCAAGTGTAAAACATTAAAAAAGTATCATTGCCTATGGCCAAAGGGGCAGTGAATGTGAATGGTTCACTGTATCTAGGGTATGGAATGCAGAAGACAAAGCTCAGAACTCTTTTTCCATTGCCATAACCTTCCCTAATAAATCACACATCTTATATGCAATTGCTGGGTTGGCAAAGGATGTTCACCAGTCCAAGCAGGCCATAAACCATTGACCTAGCTCCTGTTTCCAGGAGCATTTAAACACACTAACCACCAGACTAAATAGCTATTTCCATCATCTAAGAGATTAAAAGAAAAAATTAGTCTTTTATATAAAACCAAAGGTTTTTTCCCCTAAACCATCCTTAATTTTACCCTTATTCTTTAATAAGCTGACCTTCACCACTCAGCTGCACTGCCATACTCTAAAACTTGACATGCTGTACTATAAGTATGAATTGAGATAAGGCACTTTTTTGCTTGGCTGTTGGTTCTAGGCTCCGACTGGAAAACACGTCATTAAATCTCACCCAGGAGTGATAGGTGGCTAATTTATCAAGAAAGATAAAAGTGGATGAAAACATTCCCTGTCCTAGACATAACAAACCACTCACAGTTCACTGTACCTGTTTATAGGGCTGGTTGTCTCATGTGATAGCCTCAGTGTAAAACAAGCAACAATCAACAGCAGTTCACTGCTTTTATGGCCACTAAGGTTAGGGACTATAGGAGCTTTGCCCATTTTAGCACCTTGTAAAATATATTTGAGATGTTTGCAAAGACTGAACATGTGCTGGAGCAAGATTTATAAAGCATCCTTTTTTTTTCCAGATGTCAGATGCTCTCAACAATGCTACAAAGTGGTCACTTGTTGTCATTGATGAATTTGGAAAGGGAACTGAAACTGTGAGTTTTAAGGATGACCCAAAATGTTCTTTCTTAAAAAAAGTTTATCCATAATTAAGTTTATTATGCTAAACATAAAAAGGAACAAAGAAATTCACTACAAACAATGATTGTATGATAATGGTACAATGCTTTCTTTCAGTTATTGAATACTTTTAATTTCTACTTTTATTAATTAAGATGCATCACAAATCCCTTTACTACTTTACTTTTCTCACCATCAAACTACATCCACCTATGTTTTTCTTTGTTTTATTTGGTTTTTTTTACTGACATTCACTAGGTACTGTAAAAAAGTAAAATTTAAAAGCAGGAGAGGTTTGTCCATTCTCCCCTAGAAACAGCTAGTGGACCACTCATATTTGCTGCCTCTATGAGCACTAGGCTTTGGTGCTCTTTACTTTTATTAATTTACTAGTTTTAATTTAAAGATATTTTTTATGAGCCTCCATAAAATATTTTCAGTAAATGTTCCTTGCAGATTGATGGACTTTCCCTGTTATGTGCTTCACTACGCCACTGGCTGAAAAAGGGAGACAAATGTCCTCATACATTTGTTTCGACACACTTTCATATTATGGCTCAGCAGCCATTTCTGCCACTTTCACCAGAGCTGGAGTTTCTGGTACGCCTGATCATGTCAAACTTTTTTGTCAGCTTCTTTCTTTTGCTGTATTTTATGTTCAATGTGTCAAATTTGGATCAAGAGATAAGTGCAGAGTATTTCCTTCTTTATGCAAAAATGTTTTTCAGTTTTGTGCTTGAGCATATGGAAGATTTATCCAGCATTTCTCCTAATTTCTATTCAACAAGAGAAAAGAGATTTAAGTAAAAGAATTTGTTACATTTGGAACAGGCTGTCTTCTTCTTTTTCTTTCTTTCTTTTTTTTTTTAACAGACGATGGAGACTTTACAGGAAAGTGGAGAACTTGTTTTCCTGTTTCAACTGACCCAAGGACATACAAGCTCAAGCTATGCTGCTCACACTGCTCTACAGGCAGGCCTTCCACCAGAAATTATAAAACGTGGGCAAGAGGTGTGTAGATATGACAATTTAGAACCTCTAGTCTTAGTTTATACAGCACGTTCTAAACCTTTTCCAGACTTATTTAAAGCTGTAGTGACCATATTTCAGCTTTGTTTTTCCAAGTACATCTTGCATTTAGCAGGATGACTCTTCTAAACACAAGCATTTTGCTTTGATTTGGTCAAAACTTAGAAAACTAAAAATATTTAGTTTGGAAAATATTGTTTGAAAAAATGTTTTATTTCAGAAGGACTACCAGATTTCTACTTTCCATGCCCAGACATGGAGAACCATTTAAATGTGCATATATTTATTATGTGTGTTCAGGTGTCTAAACTTTTGTGTCAGTACAAACCTGTCCACCCAGTAGATGACAAGAGTTCAAGGGTTTATTTGGAGAGGTGAGTTGTAGTGTAGCTGTACCTTCTTTAAATCTTATTACTGCATAGCCATGTCTATGTGCAAAGCATTATTTTGCTTAACTTTGTTGCCATGATGTTGTCTTACTGCTGCAGCATCAGATAAAATAAATGAAGACTGGAAACTTAAACTGCATTGCTAATTACATCTTGTCAATCATTATTTTTCCTGCAGGTGCATGAAGATTGTTGAAAGGTTCCTCAATCTTGACCTGCAGAAAGATGATGTAGAAAATTTCCTGCAGAACTTTGTACTTCCTTTAAATCGGGGAGAGAATATAGGCTAACAGCCTTAATTCTGGAATATCGAGCTGCAAATAAACAGCTGAAAATAGTCGTGTATGTATTACACTTACAGTATCTTACAACTATTTTCACTGTATTAACAATCACAGAGAGGGCTGGTGCTTTGTTGCAGTCTAGGTGAAAGATAAGTGCTGCATCCTCCCTACCCTCCTTTTTCCCCCCACCCCACCAAAAAGTCAAGCAATTATAACACATTCAACAATTTATATGTTCTGAGCATCATAATGAGGCTGAAAATCACAAATCTGTCTTTTTTTTGCTGTGTAAAGAGTTTTTATTTTTCATCTGGTGGAGCTACAAAGTCATGCTCAGTGGATACACTATTTCCTTCCTGCAGCAATAATTTATATTGGACAGTGAAGATGAGAACTTCTGTGGAATCCATGAGAAATCTTCCAAAATGGTATGCATGGCTGTGAATCGAACAAGGACTAATTACCTCACTGGTGTTGTGTAAGCCTACACATTTAAATTATCATCAGAACAGATAGCTAAGGATAAACCTGTTATTTAAATTTTTATAGGTAAATAGGTACCAGATATGATTGACCAGAATGACATTTTTCCCAAACATTATTGCTTTTTTTTTTTTAAACCAGACTATCTCTGTGGTACCCTCAATGTTTGACCTAGTTTGTCTTATGGTAGAACCAGGCCTATATCTTGAAAAAAGAATTTTTCAAAGTTTATACTTCCTCTGCTAAATTCTTTCAAGGCTGTCTGCATGATCAAATGTGCTAAGCATCAACATCAGACTTTATGTTGCTATAATTTACATGAATTATGAGGAATTGAATAGCAACATCATTTACTGCTTTAGAAAAAAGTGCAGACCATCTCTATGCTCCCCTTTTCTGATTGCACCCTTAGAACTGGGCCTGGTTATGTATATGTATGCATATAAATACTTAAGAAATACTTAGTCTAACAGTTGTTATTTTTAGGGAATGTCAACGGGGTTAATTGCTTTACATACTCTGTACACTACGCAAGTATAGGCAGAGGATCATCTTGTTGATTAGCCCTCTTAACACCACATAAAAATATATTACGATGACTGGCTTATAACTGTGCAATGGCTCAACCCTCTTAGCATGATGGACCACAATCGTGGCTTTGCCGGGAAGCATGGGGAAGATGATTTTATTGCAAAGTTAACGTTTTCTCCTTTCCAAAAATGTATAGTCTTCTTGGTCTGTTTACCTCAGAGCAGCAATAATAAAAAACAAACTTCTCCCACTGTTGTCTTCACAGTCTTTAGTTACTAGCCAGTCATTGTAATATTATATTCTCACTCTGAGAAAGTACGTAGAGGAAGGTTTTTATTCACTTGAGTTTGCTGACAAAGGACACAGGAGGCAGTTGTGCTTACAGGATGCTGAAATTGTTTCTTGTACTCTGCATACAAGCAAATGGAATACAATTTTTAACAGTTGATACATCCTTTTATTCTGGACAGCTTTTTTCTAATGTAAACAAGGGACTGTTTACAGCTCCGACTGTATGTGTATATATACAGTCGTTATAGCATGACAGAAATATGAATGTGATAGAAGTATTAATGATATTGTGAAGATATCTTTATGAAAGTGATATCTAACATTGCCTGTTCACAGAAACATTAATAACCAGCATTTAAAATTGTTGAACCATTTCATTCTATAAAATATGTGCCTAAATATTTGAATAGTTTCATGTTACTAAATTTTAGAAATAGTTTTGTGTTCTGAATTCTGCTTTTCATATTTTATTCTTTACAAGAAGTTTCAAGATTTTCAAGATATTTGTGGATTTTTCCAGTGTTACACATTTCTTTGAATTTGAATACTTCATTTCAATTGTTTAAAGTGAGGTGTTACTAATGTACCCATGTGAAAGTCAAGGTAATATATCTTCTCACTCTGCCAGTCTTGCGGAGGTAATACAAGATAATAATCCATGTTTCTTCGAAAATAATAGTAACACTCCCTTAGTTTAGTCTTTTCTTGTGAAAGCACAAAAGGAAATACTTCTGTTTATTTTCTGTTTGTTTAGTTAGCTGGTGGTTGGGACTGAGGCATGTAGGTTAATTAAAAGGTATTTGATATATACTTAACAATAATTGTTATTCAGTATATGCCATTGTAAACAAAATCAAAGGGCTTCAGTTTTATATCTTATATGCTTTTGGATAAACCTGTATTGTGCTGGATATGTCTTTAAGCACTTGTATTAGTGTGTCACCATATTTTACGGACCTTAAAATATATGTAGTAGGGCTTCTGCTAAGGCTAAATTCTTTGGGGTCTTCAGATTTTTAAGGGGTCCCTGTTCTTCGCCCAAATTTGAATGGGACCCCATTGACGAAAATTGAAGGGGTCCTCCGAACTTTTAATGCGTACTGTACGCAATTTTTGGCGTAAGCAGAAGCCCTGAATGTAGTATGCATGTTAACATAATACTATTTTGTTGTTGATGATAAACAAAAGTGAAAGTTATTACAATAAATTCATAAATATATAAGGAGCTTGCGCTGTAAACTGAATTTTTTTATTGCGTGGTATTACAAAGTTTAATGAGAAACCATGCCCTTTTAAGATTTAACAAGAGACATTTCTTGGGCTTTTCTTTTCACCTTATTTGCTAAGCTTTTTCTTAACAGCATTTATTTAGCCTAGCCTGACAAGTGCACAATGACGCCATTTTCGAAAGAATGCAAGATGGACTTTTAAGTTCACATTGTGGTATCAAAAAGCAGTCAGATTTAAGTAAACAGACTTATCCAAGCCTAGAAATCAATACCATTATGTCCTCTGCCAACATGCATTTATAGAAGCTTTTTCATCTATGATTCATGTGACTGCCAGGCCAGCTTATGCATGGGTCATGACCTAGATGGAGATGCTTGCCATCTGTGCACTATTTGTTTATTAATCATTGCAAATACTACTTGCACAATACCAGTCATGTGATACTGCTTGTGACTGAAGTTGCACAGGTAGTGCATTGTACTGTTTTAAAGAATGTGTTAAAATATTGTGCAAGAATTGAATTAATCCACTCATGGAGGTTTTTTTCTTTTTTTTCTCTCTCTTTCCACTTAATCATTTCAACTATTGATTTCATGGTAATGTTCTATCATCATTAACAAGAAGATCTGAAGCCATTTGAAAACTTATCCAAGTCTTGAAATTAAGCTCAGTTCTTGGCAAACTTAAAAGGTAAAGGTTGGTCATTCTTTAACCTTTTGGTTGATGGTGTGAGGCATTAGAAACTCCACTTTTCTCAGGACCAGTTTTTTATGAGGGTGATGCCTGTCCCTTGATACTGTTTCCCCAATCCCTCTGTGGGGTCATGCACCAACTACTGACAGCTAGTAGGTCGACTTGGGTAGTCTGCTGCACAACACTGAACCAGTGCACATCTAGGTTCATACGCAAATCTCTGACCAGTCTATCTGCTTCCCCTGGCTACACAACAGAACATACCTCTGTCATTAGTTTGTAGCACAAATGTGTAGTTTTTAAGTGACGATTTTTAGATGAATGGGTGTACTTGAGTTAACATATATTCAAGTTTATTAAAGGCTGCAGCCAGTGGAAAAGCTTCAAGAGTATCATGGTAAAACATTTCTGAATAAATAAGCTTACATTTGTAACAGTATGATAAATAAGGTCTTGATCACCCTGAGGTGAATACTGTGACTTATTGTATGATATAAGCAGGATCTGTTTCTTCACTCAGATATGGGATATCAGTATCTTTTGATAAACTCATTGATTTGAAATTAACTTTTCACTTGCAATCTTTAAACTGCTGACAGGATGCAACTACATCCACATTTATGGAAAATATCCATCATAAAGCACTGTTTATTTATAATAAGTATACATAACCATTTCTGGGGTCCTAAATGAATGCATCACATGTATCACTCTTCTAAGATATAACTGCTATATGACTTTTGTAAAGGTTAGAAGGCAATCACAACTTCAGTCAAAAGTTTATGTTCTGAACTTTCACCCTGTGTAATCATCAAATTTGTTGGAAAGACAGTGAGGTTGGACTGTGCATTTGGAGTTTGATCTTACTGTTGCTTGTCGCAAATTTAATGTCTGCCATACTTAGTATATATAGATTGTCAGCTTTCATTATGAGTTCATATATACTATGGACATTTTCAATCAATATGCTTAAATGTGCTGCATTTTTTTTAAGCTTGATACAGATGAGACCAAGGTGTCTGTAATTACACTTCAAACTAAATTTATAGGTAACACAAAAATTGAAGTAACTTTGTCAAAAAAAGTTGTGATAAGAACACTATAGCTAGTATAGATACTTCTGGCATGCAAAACGTACTTCATGGCTGCAGCTGTTTTAATTATATTATAATATGATCGATGACAGTTAATGCTGTAGTCCAGATGTCACATGTTAATGAAACGTATATAGTGAGATCAAAATGATTAGACACAATAATAAAAAAAGATAGGAATAAAACAGTAGAACGTCTTCCGTTGACATTAAAGCAAATTTGTGTGCGTTCGCAACTCTTCCAATCAGTTTCTAAAAATATTCAACAAATACGCTAAGCGCACGTCTTATACTTCTCTACATCATATCCTTGTTACCTCTGCTGCGGAACTTAATAAAGACATATATATAATATAGGTTCAAACTGGTCAAGGAGACTGCACTGTTTAGTATGCTGTTATTGTTCCACATCTGTACTGACACTGGAAACCATTCCGTTGGCTTAAATGCGGTTAGCAAAAGTGTTCCACCTCAAGCTACACCAAAGATTGCCTCGTATGGTAAGTTCTTTTTGTGTCACGTTAATTTCTTGAACACGTACGGGCGCGTTCTTTACTCGTATTTTCTTTATTTGTAACATTAATTGGTCAAAAGGAAATAAAAATCCAGGTAACAAATTACATATGCGCACACAAAGTTTACGTGGACTAGGGACGATGTACATACATACTGACGAGTACCATGTTTACGCACATGTGCGAAATAACCGCGAGGTGGAATTACTATCCATCAACAGTCAACAACCATCTTGACGTGGACACACCCCCACATCTGCGCTAAGGTGGATGGTTCATGAAACATTGAAAATTAAACTAACATGAAATAAAATATCACAATCAGCAAAAAATTATCGGAAATTAATTTATATTGAGAATAAAGACACCGAGAAAAGTATAATCGACCGGTCAGTTACTGCGGATTCACTTTTGTTAATGAAGGTGAAGGACATCGTGTCGTGCGAGCGTAAGGGAGGGGAATTTCACGATCAGTCTCGTAGAAATGACGGGTCTCAAGTAAACCGTTGATTATGATCGGAAAGAAAAGAAAGAGGGTTATTGGGAATATTCTGTGGTCAAAAAAGAATCACAAGGAGGGAACCAGTGTAAGATGAACATTTTTATTCATTGTAGTTCTTTAATGTGTCTAATATACAATGCACATGATGATGTACTTTATTTTTAGTGCCACCTGTTTTCAAACTGTTCGATTTATTTTTGAATTGGTATCGGCATCTTCATATATATTAAATTAAAGCTTAATTATGCCAATCTTTAATACGCGCTTTAAAAAGTGTTTTCAAGTGGTAAGGTGTTCGTTGAATACGCAGTTGTGGGCCGTGTTTTTGAATAGCAACACTAACAGATGGCACATAGCTACTTAAATCACTTTCCTAAATGGGTTTACGCAGTAAAAACATTTTATGAATCTTTATAATGAGCAAAAGAAATTTATATTTAAAGAATCACTGCCCCATGCAGCAAACAGCAGATGTTGTTACATCTATTAAAAGCTAATGCTACGCTTATTTTAGCTTTTGTTAATGGACATTCATAATTACATTTTACATCACAAATTTCGCAATTTTCAAGGATTTTTACAAAGAAATAAAGTATTAAACTCTTAGCTCCTTAACACTCTTAAACAAATATGACAGATTGCTAGTAGAACTCATGAACACAATAGTGCTAGTTCTAAAACTTCTACTCAGTGATTTTACTTTAACATCAGAGGTAGAAATGCTGAGATATGTGTGTACAATAGTATAAAGATAGGAAAAATGATCGAGGAAAGCACTGTTGTATAGTTGATCAGTATTAAATTTAGGTCTGAGAGACATTTATTGGCAAGAAAAATATTTGTTTTATTTTTAAGTTTATTTCGCCATCCATAGTTCAACAACTAGTTCTTCAGTTTTGTTCATTGTTTATAGTCTGTTAGCCAACTTTTAAAGAAGATAATAACAGAATTTGTATATTACTGTCCTTCCTATCAGCTCCCACCTACCTCCCACTCACACATTCACCAGTATAACAGACACTAGACTATATGTTTTTATAAATCATCTAAAGATAAACTGTTATAGCCTTTTGTTTTTTTTAAATCTGTCTTTGTGTTCCTTCCTGTACTTTGCTGGTAGAGTAGAATAGTTTTATCAGTCTGCACTTTAGTTAATGGGAAGCTAGACGTTATAACATCTTTCATGTACTGATATTTGGTTGTTGCCACTTCTTTCCAACAGAAAGTTTAGACTATGTTTCATTTGCATGACACTGCAAATTTCTGAATTGAATGTCTTTGTGTTAGCACTGCCTCAAGAATTAACTGTTTAATGCAGAAGTGGAATTTTTAATAACTTTTTGTTTCAGGGTGGATTGTTGTGGTTGGGTCTTATTATATTTTTTTGTTTGTTTGTTGGTAATAATGTTTTAGAAGACTTCTTCGTTTATCAAGTGGTGGTGGTTGTTATGAGGCTAGAGTGGTTGGAATCAAGTGACTGACTTTCTTTAGTTGGGGTACACATGTCCACCTTTTTCATGACAAAAGAAAATTTATTGGGAAGGTTTTAAAAGCTTGAAGCCACTTGTGATATTATGAGGTGTGATCGCTGACTGAAGACAATGCTAATCTTGAAAATAAAATTAGTAACTGCAATAACAAATATTTTTGTACATCTTTAATCAGTCTATTTTTAATGGGTGTTGGTACAAAGGAATCTTGTGTAAGTAGTAAATGCTGCTACCTGAGACAACCAATTTGTGATTGAAACTTTCAGGATGTGGTCTGTCTGTCTGACAGCAATGAGCTGTCAGTTTACCACTTTATGCTGATTATTCATTAAATGATATTATATTTTCCTCTGATAAACAGCTAAATGCTAAAAATAACAATTACACCATTTTGCTGCCAGTGTGAGAGTTTAATTTTGATAGAATTCATTTATCTTGGGTAGGGGCAGATCACTCATAACAGCAACCCTTATGAGCCTCATTTGTCTTGTTCATCTTCGACTTAGTTATTCAGTGAAATTTTGCTTAGGTTATTGACAAAACAAGGAACATCCATGTTGGTGGTCAGAGCACAAATATAAAAATACACTAAAACTTTACATTCTTTGTGATCATGTTAACCAGCTAAACCTACTAGATGTCAAGCCACATGCAGGAAACCAGCTTTCCTATTTCTTTGCTTGAAGTATTGTCTTGCTTTAGAAATCTGTTTTCTGTATATTTGGGTTGTTTTGTTTTTTTTTAAAATTTAGGTTGTTTTTGAGAATGGTTCTGACTGCGGTCAAGGCAGTAATCCAAACATGTTGAAAGTGTTGTTAAAAACTTATATAACTAAAATGACTTAAGCGTGCAGTCATTTCTGGGATCCCTAATGTTACCCCATTATCAAAATGTTATTTTTAGGCCAGTTGTTTATAGACCTCACCTTTGCTTCATAATTTTATCTGACAGCCACTTTTATCTCTGGCTCAGATTTCTCTGATTAGTACTGTTTCTCCTGCCATGCACCCTCTTCCCATGATAAGATCACTTATGAAAATACAGTGTAATATATTTTTCCCAGTGCAGAAAATCCTCAGCGGTTTTTTGAAAAAAGTTTTTAGAGAGTTTTTTTTCTACCAGTTTAAGTCACTGCATTCCCGTGCACATCAGAAACCAACATGAGGCAGATTCATGTGAATCCAGCAAGGACAAATCATTATAATTATACATCTAATATCAAAATAAAAAGAACCCTTTTTGTCATTTGTTTGCATTTCATGAGTTCCGTGCTTTTGCTTTGTCTGTTTAGGAAAGTTCAGTTTGTTGCTTGTTGGAAAGTTGAAGCAGCTGACGGTAACAATCAGTGGGAACTTGCAAACTGCTTATCCCTAGTCATTCTAACTGCTCTTGATGCTGAGGATTTGGAACCTATTTTAAGGAAATATGATTGTGGTATGATCATACCTATGTTGCTTTCAGTTTGCTATGTAAGACAGAAGCAATCCTCAGGCTGTTTGGTTACTTTGTAGTTTTATTTTTTACTGGTGGTTATTTAAGATTAGTTTTCAGTGAGGAGAAACCCCTTCTGCTTGATTTGAAAACTTGAGGGAATCTTTGTTTTTCTTTAATTTGTTTATATATGTGTGTGTGGGGGTACTTGCTTTGGATATTAAAGAAACAGGCATACTTTCCTTTTTCAGGAAGTTGTTTTGTGTCCAAATTCATGATTATATATATATAGATAGGATTTTTTCAATTCAAGTAATTTTTATTAGCACAGTTGCCAGAGTTGTGTTTATGGACTATTACAACTGTGATTGTTAGACTTTGAGTAGGTGTATGTGGAGATCTGTTTTCTTCGACAGCATTTTTAAAGTTTGAATGAGTGTATGTTGACTGATTAAAAAAAAACAGAAAATGGAAATAGTGATCACAGAACTCAATTTCTGTACATATACAGACTAAGTGACAGGAGGAAGCAGGAAACTTAGAAACCAGTATGTGTAATTAGTTGTTGAGTAATTCTTAAAAAGTAGTATAATATCCCTTTATTTCCATAATCGCAGAATTACTTAACATCCTTCCAGATAGATGTTGCTGCTAATATAAAAGTGAATCATCAAGTTGGGCCTAAATTATAGATACAGATGTACTAAATCATTTCCACTCAGAATTTTTGGTTGCATAACAGTGGTATCTAAAATACAATTCTCAGGTGGTACAAGAAGGCCACAATATTTTGTTGTCAAATAACATCATCATAAGAAGACTTTCTGTCTTTTAAAGTGTGGTCATTGAAACACAAGCATTGTGGATCTGTAAATGCTACCATACAGTTTCAAACCCAAGAATAGCTGAGCGAAGTGCAGAGGATTGGTTCTACAGAAGATGCTTTTCTTGTCAAATATTGTCTCCTACCTCATGAATTAGGGTCAATTTGTTTTTCTTTATGAAAGAGTATGAAACATGGTGGTTTCCAAGAACAGATTTCTTTGCATGTGTACTTAGTTCTTTTTTCATTTCTACAAATCATTTGAACCAGAAATTTTTATTGGAAACAACTTGGTGTTAGTATCTCTAATTGAAGCCCAACTTTTCATTTCACTTGACTCTTCTTTTAATACTAGCTGCTTCACTGCCTTATGCTAGAAACACTTGGTGCTTTAATCTACATGCTGCATTTTGTTCTTACACCATTCATAAAATTTTGATTTGTTTTTGAACTTGAAGATTTTGCATCATATTTTATTAGCAGGCTATCACAGTGCGCATGCATGCACATGGATGCTTGCATTCATACATAGACTGCATTCAGGCATGTGCATGTAGTTACCAGTTCAGCACTTAATATATCTCACCAGTTGACCAGTAGGTTTTAACTGTGATGCTGTATTTTTATGAGCTCCAAACATGCACAGTTTTATTGTAATTAAATTTCTTGTACTGTAAATGTTTTCAAGGTGTTCAAGATGGGTGAAAAATGCACTTTGTACAGGGTAGTGTGCCTGGTCTTTTAATTTTATTCTTTTATTGCAGCATGTTGATGCTGCAGGTTCAATAGAGTAGTTTTTTTTTTTAGACAGAAGGAGGAACTAGCAACATTGTGCATCACTTTTTGTTTGTGAGGGAAAGTGATGCTGTTACTAGTAATGCTAGCAAAGTACAGTTCAGCATGGGGATCCAAGGTGTATTGTCATGGTGACTGGTGGCCAGGTGTTACCATGATTTAGTTGTGAAAGTGTAATGGTGAAGGATTTTGATGAATAATCCAAGTCATTATTTTCTGGAGACCCAGTCAGGTTCTTTAGTCATTTGTGCAAGTTGTTTACACACTGGTGTTGTAAGTCAGGGGACTGATCTTTGATATTGATTTTCACAGAGATCTTGCTGGTAGTTACCTTTTCAATGACCTCACTGTAACTTGCTGTTTTGTTTAACTTCTGAGTTAGAGCAAATCTGTGTACAGGAAGAACAAACACGAACAAAGAGAACATTTTTAGGTGGCATGTTATTGGCTGAAATTTGTCAACTTTTTTTTTTCAGCAATCATTTCAGGGATATACAACAGATTTCTTTGCATGTGTACTTAGTTCTTTTTTCATTTCTACACATCATATTTTTTCCCCCATAAACAGTTACTACAACACATTGTTAAATGCTCAATATTAGTTTTACCAGCTGTGCTAAGGTAGCGTTATAACTGTGCATTGTTTAAGTTATTAATAAGAGCTGTGCTGTTTTGTCACCTGTTTCACTAGCAGTCAGTGGATTTTTTTTTATGACAGGGCTCGGTTAAATAGGAAACTTGGGTTGTGTGTTCATGAGAAGGTAACAGGTGATGGTGCTGGGTGGAATGTGAACATGTATGCATGTTGATTTGTGTTTGCTTTTCTCATTTTGCTTTTTATGCTTTTTGAAATTAAAAAAGTTAGTATAACATGAGCATTGTAAAGCATATACTTGCTTAAATGCAATCATGCGTCTTGACATTACACCACTGCTTCAATGATAAGTTTTTAAAAAATCTTTTTAAATATATGTAGTTTGTGTGTACACTAATTGTCTGTGTGGAAAGGTGGGAGAGAGAGTTCTGCCATTTGTTGAAGGCCGTGTCATGCAAAAATTGTTATCGTTAATGTTAAGTGCTCATTAATGGTGGACATCTTGATTTAATTGTCTACACTGCAGTACATTTCAAAACTGGCTTGGAAACGTATTGAAGCTAGATGTTTGGCATGTTTTTCTAGCAGAAAATGCATCCACATAAGAAAGAGGTTTCACATCACAGGTGAAAATCTATGTGGCACCTACTAAATCCACGATCTCTTGATTTTTAGAATTGCACCATCACCGTTACTAATGTTTTAGAGGATATTCTTTAGATGCATTCTTTCTGGGAATTTTATGATGGAAGGTGAACCAGTAATGATTAATCTTTTAATAATCTTGTCTGTAAATAAAAAAAAATGAGTGGCAAGTGTAGAAACAAATACACTCTATACAAGTATGTAGTTTTCAGTGTGGCATGTCAACCATATACGAGATTAATACCACCTGTTACACTAATAAATCTGCACTAAAATTTATCTGAAAATAACCAGGTTTTTTTTTCTTTTGGCTTCTGTTCAAAGAAATTTTTGAAGAAAGACATTGTCACCATGCTCAACTGTGATTAAATTCTGTGTCTAGCTCACTAGCTGCCTTTTGCCATTGTTTTTTAAGAAAAAATAAACTGTTCTTAGGCTGTCTTGCCAGCAGTGTTAACACCAAAGCAAATAGGGTCCTAACATTCATTGGGGAAAATGTTACCACTGAGATTGATTTCTTTTACTTGTACTTGTTTTTAGTAAATGAAAGACAGACTTCTTTCATCTTTTCTTCTGGGGATTGTGATTACTCTGGTATTTATATTGTATTTTTTTCTTTTTTGTTTACACAGACTTCAGGTCTGGGCCAAGCTAGCATTTACCATGCGCTGGTGGTTATATTTTTGGAGTTTTTTGCCTGGGGTCTCTTGACCAGCCCTATCATCAGTGTAAGTGTGACATAAATAAGTTGTAAAATACGATAAGTGTTATTATAAACTTTCTTGTCATAATTTTGTGCATTGTTTACTCCCTTGTCATATCAGAAAGACAGAAATATCATTTGTTTTTTTCCTTAAATCTTTATTGTCTTGTTTTCTTTCTTATCCACCAAATAAATGTGGTTTTCAGACTATACATGTTCACCAGAACTGTAAAGACTCAATCGGATGTTTGATGCCAATTTGGATTGTTGTGTAAGATTTCTTGTTGAAAAGAACTTATTTTTCTGCATACTTCTTTTTTAATCTGCCATATCTTCCTCTGTCAACCTCTTCTCCACTCCTCTTATATCTGCCATTGGCAAACCATGCACAATAACCTACATTAAACTTTCAAAAAGAATAAATGCTGTGAACTTGATAAGTTGTTAATAATGCAACTTCACGACTCCATGAACATCCTGTACCATTTTACAGGTTCTGAATGAAGCTTTCCCAAGGCATACATTCTTGATGAATGGCTTAATCCAGGGAGTCAAGGTCAGTGAGTCATTTGCATTCTCCTGACTGATTCTTCTCTTTCTTAGTACCTGTCATTACTTAAATTGTCAGACAAAACAAACTTAATTAAGAGTGGAATATGTTTTCTGTCCAAATGGCTGCTTCATAAAATGGTAGAAATTTTTATTTTATAAACCACGAGTCATTCCTGTAAAGAACTTTGTATGTTAGAAATAAAGTGAACCATCATCAATGGGTTAGAGTAATATTCTTGAAGATTTAAGATTCTTTCTTGTTTAAGTCATTAGAAACAGTGGGGAAGACAGTTTTAATTTGCATGTACTATAAAGAAACCTGTATTGCTAATCAGTCATAAATTAAAACCAGGGAAAGGGATTCAAGATTGGATGCCAACCTCCACATACTGAACAGGATGCGTTCTACTTGCTGGGGGCAAACAGTTTAACAGGCCCCATGACAGCTGCTTCCTAGTTCAAGATCCTGTTTATGTTTTTTTTCAACCATTTGCAAGCTGTGAAAGGTGTTTTTTTTTAATTTTTCAGGGCATGCTAAGTTTCCTTAGTGCGCCACTCATAGGAGCGCTGTCTGATGTATGGGGCCGCAAGCCATTTCTGCTGCTTACGGTGACCTTCACCTGTGCTCCTATTCCTCTCATGCGGCTCAGCATATGGTTAGTCCACTTCATATTGCCAGATATACATAATCCTCTTGTCTGCTTTCACTCTTAGCCAGGACTGCCCTTTCTTGTTAGTCTCAACTTTAATCTGAAGGTCATCACACTTTGGTAGTGGTAGGATAACAGAGGGGCAGGTGGTTACGCAGAGTTTTTCCTTGATGAAAGGAGGACTTAGGGTGTAAGGCAGTGATGGGATGAGTGATCAGCTGCAAAAATATACACTAGCTGACAGCTTTAACAGATGTCAATTTTTTTTCAAAATTAAACAAATATTTGAAGAAATGAAACTGATAGTAGGGACTCGGGATGGGGGGTTGGGAGAGTCGAATGTTTACAGCGACATGTTGATCAGTTTGTAGTTTTGCTCAAATGAAATGCAATCTTTGTCATCAGGTGGTACTTTGCCATGCTGTCCATATCAGGGATCTTCTCTGTAACTTTCAGCGTTGTATTTGCATTTGTGGCGGATGTTACCACTGATGAAGACCGCAGTGCTGCCTATGGCCTGGTGAGTTGGAACAAAGCTGTATGATATGCAGAATGTGTATGGCCTTATGAAGTGGAAGTTTCATAGTGAGGGTGTAATCACTTTACATGTTTCAAGATTTCAAAAAAACATTAAATGTATTTTTTAAAAATTGGGGTTTTAATATTTTGGAGAAGATTGGACTCAGATTTTGTATCAAGACCTTAGGCTTACAGGTGCTGTTCTTATGACTCAGGTGAACTGTAATAAGTAGCAGCAAACTAAAAAAAAGCAATAAAATAAAATCAAACAGGACATATTTTCTAAGATCAAAACTTCAGCAGCTGTACAAGATCTGTCTTGAATTTTGAACGAGTACTGTGAGCCCTGCTTAAAAGAGACCTTGCAGTATCTCTGAGCATTGGAAGTGCAAGAGTGAAGGTGGTGGAAAACTACAGTTGTCCAATACCAACAATTTGAATTTTTGCTCACAGGTGTCGGCCACATTTGCGGCCAGCTTGGTGACCAGTCCTGCCCTGGGTGCCTACCTGCAGGACCTGTACAGTGAGACAGTGGTGATATGGATAGCAACAGCTGTTGCCCTTTTGGATGTGTTCTTTATTATGGTGGCAGTGCCTGAATCCCTTCCAGAGAAGCTGCGACCAGCCAGCTGGGGATCAGCAGTCTCATGGGAGAAAGCCGATCCATTTGGAGTGAGTCTGACCGAAAGATGATCAATAATGAGTTTATAAGAGTATGGTGGCTTATATTTTAAAAATGAAGTAAAACACAGCCATGCATGCTTCAACTTAATGAGTGGATTTTTTTTTCATTTGTTTTCAGTGGATGAGTAATTGGGATATTTACATGATTTTATTATTGGCGTGTTTAGATAAGGTGCAATTTCTACAGGTATCAATAAAGTGTTGCCATTGTCATTGATTTTTGAATGTGTAGGAGATGTTTAAAACACTAATTTGGCCTACCAGTCCTTGCATTGCCTTTGTGTCTGTGTGGAGTAATTTTTTCCACTGTCTCTAAGTGTGGTGTTTTGGTGTCTATTTGTGATGAGTGATGCAAGGAACTGGAATCTAATAATAATGTTGCAGGCTTTGCGAAAGGTGAGTCAGGATCAGCTCATCCTGTTGCTGTGCACCACAGTCTTTTTGAGTTATCTGCCTGAAGCAGGAGAGTATTCATCTATATTTGTCTACTTGCGTCTGGTAAGTCTAATGTCTATTCTAGTGTCACTTGCTAGTATTAGCCATGTCAGCATCAGAAATGGGTTTTATAGGTTCATATATAAATTTTTGGAGTAAATTTAGCACCAGAAAGATTTTGTTTTGAAATCAGAAAAGAGCCCTGTTGAATGTGCTTTATGAGAGATGGTGGGTTTGGGAGAGTTCTTAAAAATTAATACGAGGGAAAAGCTTTGTAAGACAATTTTCCTTCCAAGAAAATCCTCCAGAACAATTTTAGTGTGCATTTAAACATTTCATTTGAAGAGTTATTATAAGTACATTTTTAGACTAGGAAAAAATACACCCCGCTGTATGGTATTTGATCAGTTAGGTAGATCTCCACTAGATGTTTTGCAAAACTTATGGTTCTATGTTTGTGGTTTTAATTGGTTAATAATTACAGTTGAATAGTTTAGGCTGTCTTGGGTTTGGGGCTAACAGAAGAATTTGAAAATCTCCCTCAGCTGATTTAAATATAAGGTTTGAAGATTTTTTTTTTTTTGACTGGGTTCTCTGTATTGTATGAGAAGGATATATATTGGAATTATAGAATGTCTATCTATCTATCTATTCCTCTTCGTGCATCAGGTTGCACATAAGGCCTCAACCAGAGTCCGCCACCGATGTCGATCGGCTGAAACCCGCTCTAGGTGACCCCATGTCCAGCCCTTTCCTTTCATCTCCCTTTCCACTGTTCTTCTCCAAGTTTCCTTTT